>LNAC01001458.1:4081-23133 GCA_002007465.1 Ailurus styani
GGGAGGGACTGCTTTTCTCTGAGGCGCACTGAGGACTAAGGCCTCAGGCTCTTGGCTCCTCCAGGTCGGAGACTGGGAGCCGCCATTTTCAGTGCCGTCCTCCAATGAGGTACGGAAAGCATTCAGGGAACAAAAGCTCCTGAGAGCGAACCCGAGCTGATTACTTAGCCTGGCCCCTGGCGAGGGCGGTGGGAATCCGCCTCGGGCAGAGACACTTGAGAATCACAGCAACAAGCCCCTCCCCAAGAAGAACAAGGGAAAAACAAAAAAAACCAAAACCATTCAGTCAAAGTAAAATTCAAGATTGCTAGGCATTGCGGAACTCCAGAACTACGGAAAAGCAACGGAGACAATTCATGGCTTTTCCCCCATGATTCTTCAGTCATTCAAAGTTNTTCAGTCGTTCAAAGTTCATTGATTTTTTTTTTCTCTTTTTTTTTTCTTTGAATTTTTTTCTTTTAAAATTTTTCCCTTTTCCTATTTAAATGTTCTTCATTCTTATATCATATCAACACTTTTTATTCTTTTTTTAAAATCTTCATTGTTATAATCATATTTTATCCCTTCATTGTTTTTAACCTTATTTTTTTGGATACTTATAGGGTCTGTTCAATTTACCAATCTAATAGATATAGATAGATAGAGATAGAGATAGATATAGAGATAGAGTCATAGACAGACATAGATATAGAAACAGAAATAGATAATACAGACTTAGGATTTTGTTTTATTCATTTTTGTTTGTTTTGTTTTTGTATGATTTTGTGTTTTTGGATTTTTTTGTTTGTTTTTTGNAGGTCTCTTCTGAGTAGGTTAGTGTATATTTCTCTGGGGTCATCGCTACCCCTTAGTATTTAGTTCTCTCATCCATCTATTCCTATCTGCATAAAATGACAAGGCGGAAAAAATCAACACAGAAAAAAGAACAAGAGCCAGTAATGACGGCAAGGGACCTAATCAATGCGGACATTAGAAATATGACAGAACTAGAGTTCAGAATGATGATTCTTAAGGTGCTGGCTGGGCTTGAAAAAAAAATGGAAGAAAATAGAGAAGCTGTCTCTAAAGAAATAAAAGACCTTTCTGGAGAAATAAAAGAACTAAAATCTAACCAAGCTGAAATCAAAAAAGCTATTAATGAGGTGCAATTGAAAATGGAGGCTCTTACTGCTAGGATAAATGAAGCAGAAGATAGAATTAGTGATTTAGAAGACAAAATGTCAGAGAAAAAAGAAGAGGATGAAAAGAGAGACAAACAACTACTGGACCATGAGGAGAGAATTCGAGAGATAAGTGATGCCATAAGACGAAACAATATTAGAATAATTGGGATCCCAGAAGAGGACGAGATTGAGAGAGGGCCAGAAGGTATATTGGAGCAGATCTTAATACAGAATTTCCCTAATCTGGCAAAGGGAACAAGCATCAAAATCCAGGAGGCACAGAGAAGCCCCCCCAAAATTAATAAAAATAGGTCCACACCCCGTCATCTAATAGTAAAACTTACAAGTCTTAGTGACAAAGAGAAAATCCTGAAAGCAGCTCGGGACAAGAGGTCTATAACATACAATGGTAGAAATATTAGATTGTCAGCAGACCTATCCACAGAGACCTGGCAGGCCAGAAAGAGCTGGCATGATGTATTCAGAGCACTAAATGAGAAAAATCTGCAGCCAAGAATACTATATCCAGCTAGGCTCTCACTGAAAATAGAAGGAGAGATAAAAATCTTCCAGGACAAACAAAAACTCAAGGAATTTGCAAACACCAAGCCAGCCCTACAGGAAATATTGAAAGGGGTCCTCTAAGCAAAGAGAACCTTAAAGAAACATAGACCAGAAAGGAAGAAACACAATATACAGTAACAGTCACCTTACAGGCAATACAATGGCTCTAAATGTATATCTCTCAATAGTTACTCTGAATGTAAATGGACTAAATGCCCCAACTAAAAGACACAGGGTATCAGAATGGATAAAAAAACAAGACCCATCGATATGCTGTCTACAAGAAACTCATCTTACACGCAAAGACACCTCCAGATTTAAAGTGAGGGGATGGAAAACAATTTACCATGCCAATGGACAGCAAAAGAAAGCTGGAGTGGCAATCCTTATATCAGATAAACTAGACTTTAAGGCAAAGAATATCATAAGAGATGAAGAAGGACACTATATCATACTAAAAGGATCTGTCCAACAAGAAGATCTAACAATCATAAATATCTATGCCCCTAACATGGGAGCAGCCAATTATATAAACCAATTAATAACAA
This sequence comes from Ailurus styani, assembly GCA_002007465.1. Lineage (NCBI taxonomy): Eukaryota > Metazoa > Chordata > Mammalia > Carnivora > Ailuridae > Ailurus > Ailurus styani. The sequence continues at coordinate 6,357 of LNAC01001458.1, forward strand.
AATCAAAGAAACACATTGACAAGAATACAATATTAGTAGGGGACTTGAACACCCCCCTTACTGAAATGGACAGATCATCAAAGCAAAAGATCAACAAGGAAATAAAGGCTTTAAATGACACCCTGGACCAGTTGGACATCACAGATATATTCAGAACATTCCATCCCAAAACAACAGAATACACATTCTTCTCCAGTGCACATGGAACATTCTCCAGAATAGACCATATTCTGGGTCACAAATCAGGTCTCAACAGGTACCAAAAGATTGGGATCATTCCCTGCATATTTTCAGACCATAATGCTCTGAAACTAGAACTCAACCACAAAAGGAAAGTTGGAAAGACCTCAAATACATGGAGGCTGAAGAACACCCTACTCAAGAATGAATGGGTCAACCAGGAAATTAAAGAAGAATTAAAAAAATTCATGGAAACAAATGAAAATGAAAACACAACTGTTCAAAATCTTTGGGATACAGCAAAAGCAGTCCTAAGAGGAAAGTATATAGCAATACAAGCCTTTCTCAAGAAACAAGAAAGGTCTCAAGTACACAACCTAACTCTACACCTACAAAAGCTAGAGAAAGAACAGCAAAGAAAGGCTACACCCAGCAGGAGAAGAGAAATCATAAAGATCAGAGCAGAAATCAATGAAATAGAAACCAAAAGAACAGTGGAACAAATCAATGAAACTAGGAGCTGGTTCTTTGAAAGAATTAATAAGATTGATAAACCCCTGGCCAGACTTATCCAAAAGAAAAGAGAAAGGACTCAAATTAATAAAATCATGAATGAAAGAGGAGAGATCACAACCAACACCAAAGAAATACAAACAATTCTAAGAACATATTATGAGCAACTCTACACCAGCAAATTTGACAATCTGGAAGAAATGGATGCATTCTTAGAGAAATATAAACTACCAAAACTGAACCAGGAAGAAACTGAAGACCTGAATAGACCCATCACCAGTAAGGAGATTGAAGCAGTCATCAAAAATCTCCCAACGAACAAGAGCCCAGGGCCAGACGGCTTCCCAGGGGAATTCTACCAAACATTTAAAGAAGAATTAATACCTATTCTCCTGAAACTGTTCCAAAAAATAGAATTGGAAGGAAAACTTCCAAACTCCTTTTATGAGGCCAGCATTACCTTGATCCCCAAACCAGGCAAAGACCCCATCAAGAAGGAGAATTACAGACCAATATCTTTGATGAATACGGATGCAAAAATCCTCAACAAAATACTAGCCAATAGGATCCAGCAGCACATAAAAAGGATTATTCACCACGACCAAGTGGGATTTATTCCTGGGATGCAAGGTTGGTTTAACATTCGCAAATCAATCAATGTGATACAAGACATTAATAAAAGAAAGAACAAGAACCATATGATCCTCTCAATAGATGCTGAAAAAGCATTTGACAAAGTACAGCACCCTTTCTTAATCAAAACTCTTCATAGTGTAGGCATAGAGGGTACATACCTCAATATCATCAAAGCCATCTACGAAAAACCCACAGCGAATATCATTCTCAATGGAGAAAAACTGAGAGCTTTTCCCCTAAAGTCAGGAACACGGCAAGGCTGTCCACTATCACCACTGCTATTCAACATAGTACTAGAAGTCCTAGCCTCAGCAATCAGACAACAAAAAGAAATAAAAGGCATCCAAATCGGCAAGGAAGAGGTCAAACTCTCACTCTTTGCAGATGATATGATACTTTATGTGGAAAACCCAAAGGACTCCACTCCAAAACTGCTAGCACTCATACAGGAATTCAGTCAAGTGTCAGGATATAAAATCAATGCACAGAAATCAGTTGCATTTCTATATACCAACAACAAAACAGAAGAAAGAGAAATTAAAGAGTCAATCCCATTTACAATTGCACCCAAAACCATAAGATACCTAGGAATAAACCTAACCAAAGAGGCAAAGAATCTGTATTCAGAAAACTATAAAGTACTCATGAAAGAAATTGAGGAAGACACAAAGAAGTGGAAAAACATTCCATGCTCATGGATGGGTAGAATAAATATTGTGAAAATGTCTATGCTACCTAGAGCAATCTACACATTTAATGCAATCCCCATCAAAATACCAGCAATTTACTTCAAAGAAATGGAACAAATAATCCTAAAATTTATATGGAACCAGAAAAGACCCCGAATAGCCAAAGGAATGTTGAAAAAAAAAAGCAAAGTTGGCGGCATCACAATTCCAGATTTCAAGCTCTATTACAAAGCCGTCATCATCAAGACAGTATGGTACTGGCACAAAAACAGACACATAGACCAGTGGAACAGAATAGAGAACCCAAAAATGGACCCTCAACTCTATGGTCAACTAATCTTCGACAAAGCAGGAAAGAATGTCCAGTGGGAAAAAGACAGTCTCTTCAACAAATGGTGTTGGGAAAACTGGTCAGCCACATGCAGAAAAATGAAACTGGATCATTTCCTGACACCACACACAAAAATAGACTCAAAATGGATAAAAGACCTCAATGTGAGAAAGGAATCCATCAAAATCCTCGAGGAGAACACAGGCAGCAACCTCTTCGACCTCAACCGCAGCAACTTCTTCCTAGGAACCTCACCAAAGGCAAGGGAAGCAAGGGCAAAAATGAACTATTGGGACTTCATCAAGATTAAAAGCTTTTGCACAGCAAAGGAAACAGTCAACAAAACCAAAAGACAACTGACAGAATGGGAGAAGATATTTGCAAATGACATATCAGATAAAGGGCTAGTATCCAAAATCTATAAAGAGCTTCTCAAACTCAACACCCATAAAACAAATAACCCAGTCAAGAAATGGGCAGAAGACATGAACAGACATTTCTCCAAAGAAGACATCCAAATGGCCAACAGACACATGAGAAAGTGCTCAACATCACTCGGCATCAGAGAAATACAAATTAAAACCACAGCGAGATACCACCTTACACCAGTCAGAATGGCTAAAATCAACAAGTCAGGAAATGACAGATGTTGGCGAGGTTGCGGAGAAAGGGGAACCCTCCTACACTGTTGGTGGGAATGCAAGCTGGTGCAGCCACTCTGGAAAACAGTATGGAGATTCCTCAAAAAGTTGAAAATGGAGCTACCCTACGACCCAGCAATCGCACTACTGGGTATTTATCCTAAAGACACAAAGGTAGTGTTCCTCAGGGGCACGTGCACCCGAATGTTTATAGCAGCAATGTCCACAATAGCCAAACTATGGAAAGAACCTAGATGTCCATCAACAGATGAATGGATAAAGAAGATGTGGTATATATATACAATGGAATATTATGCAGCTATCAAAAGAAACGAAATCTTGCCATTTGCAACGACATGGATGGAACTGGAGGGTATTATGCTGAGCGAAATAAGTCAATCAGAGAAAGACAATTATCATATGATCTCTCTGATATGAGGAACTTGAGGGGCAGGGTAGGGGGTCGTGGGGGGTAGGGAGGGAAAAATAATGAAACAAGATGGGATGGGGAAGGAGACAAACCATAGGAGACTCCTAATCTCACAAAGCAAACTGAGGGTTACTGGGGGGTGGGAGGGTAGGGATAGGGTGGATGGGTTATGGACATTGGGGAGGGTTTGTGCTTTGGTGAATGCTGTGTAAGGTGTAAGCCTGATGATTCACAGACCTGTACTCCTTGGGCAAAGAATAAAAATAACATTAAAAAAAAAAGAAAGAAGTATGCCATCGCCTATCAAATAGCACACTAAATTTTATTTTGTGTGCTTCTTTTTATTATTTTTCTTCCATACGTTCATCCTGGTAATCTCAATGTAAATATCAATTTCTATTTTGTCTTCACGTTTTATCCAAGAACATTTACGTACATGGCTACATCACCTTTAAAACTGTCATTAAATAATGGTATGCTATTTTAGCAAGTACATATATCACTAGCTATTGATTTAATCATTCTTTAAACTTTGATATTTTCTATTATTTATGAATGTAAATATAAAATAATGATGTACTATGAAAAACAATAAGTTAAGAATCTAAGATATGCATCTACACAGCTTTTAAAGACTTTTAAAGTAAGCCATAATTAAATACATGTTCCATACTTATGAGTTTTGCATATTTCCAAACCTTCCCAGTACTTACAGAAAGACTAAAGTACAGCTTTAAGTAAGTGAAGAATGTCACCGAAGGGTGGCCTCTTCTTTCTGGTGTACATTCAATCTGCGTTATAATCTGTAAGACTCTACATTTTTCTAATTCTGGGGCCCCAACCCAAAGCTGTCCTTACATTTCTACCTCTGTGTAACTCAATTTGGCAATTCACTGCTCATTTCATTATTCAATTCTCTACCAAAAAAACATACTCTGATCCAGACTAGGACTCTTAGTTGACTTAGAGCTGTCCTCTTCATACCTACCTACACATTACACTGCCAAAAGGCACTGGCCTCAACCCCAGAGTTTGGTCTGCCCTTTTCTTGAGAAAAGGCTAAGGTTTAAAGTCTTTTAAGCCACCTGAAGACTTCATGGATATTCAGGAGACTACAGAGTCTACTGTGGATACAGCTACAATAAAATGGGAAGAAAAGTGGCTAACCTGGCTGCAAAAACTCTCTCTCATTTTCTTTACTTGTAGAATGGAGAGATCAGTGACTAGTTTCCACATAGAATCTGCACCATACTGCAATCACAGGGCATTCTAGAGATAAGAGGAGCTGATCCAGAAGTGCATTGGAGAGAGGCCACCAATACATAACAGCCAAATTCAGGATACACTGGCAAACTCCGAACCAATGGTGGATGGGCCTCCTCATTGACAGCTTTACCTTTCATATGCAATATTCTTCAACACCATCAGACTCCTGGCCTTCACCAAATACACTGCCTGCATGCAAATATTGGTGCCATTGCTTAAGCTGAGCACACAGCCTGTCATGCTCCCATTCTTGCCCAGGCAGGATGATGTGCTATTTTTATTTCAAGACTTGGCTCAAATTCAGCAGTTTCCCTGAAGCCTTCCCTCTTGCCTGAATCAAAATGTATTTTACCTCCTTTTATGGTTCTCCATCACGTTGCGTCTATTCCTATTAGAGCTTATATTTTATCCTGTCTTTAGAATGGTTTTCTGCTTCCCTACCGATTTCCTCAGGCAAACAGTGTCTTCTAGGTATGTATTTATTCTCTGTATCTCTATGATTAGGTACATAGAATTTTCTTTAAAAATTTTTCGATAAAATTTGATGGATAGAATAACAATAAACTATTATTTCAGTATATACAAGAGGACAGCACAAGGATTTTTTGGTTCATCATGAGTCCTTGGATAAAAGCTAAAATGTCTTGCTTTTTCTGGAAAATTGAGTTTGTATAGAGATAATTTTCAAGAAAGGTAACACTATCATATTAATTTAATCTTTATTAAAACACTTACATCTGTAGAGTGCATCAGTGGGCTTTTTTGTTTGTTTCTTTTCTTGTTTTTTAAAGATTTTATTCATTTATTTGAGAGAGAGTCCAAGTGGGGGGGGTACGGGGGGAGGGCGGGAGTGAGGGAGACAGAGACAGAGACAGAGAGAGAAAGAGAGAAGCAAACTCCCCCACTGAATGAAAAGCCCAAACAATAACATGGGGCTCCATCTCAGGACCCTGAGATCATGACCTGAGCCAAAATCAAGAGTCAAAAGCTTAACCCAATGAGCCACCCAGGCCCCCCTCATTAGAGTGCTTTAGTGTTTTCAAAGCATTTCACTTGATTTATATCACATGATCCTCATATCAAATCTGTAAGTTATAAAGATGAGTGTCTTACATGTGTCAGACTCATTAGTAAGCATTCTGCTTCCATTTTTACAGTGACCCTCTGATCACCCTGTAAGGAAGGTGTTATCATACTCATTTCGGAGATTCAAAAGTAGGTTAAGGGATGCTCAATTCATATAGCTAAATAAGATGAAGACACTGAGACTTTAACCTGGATTTGTGTCATACCAAAACCCCTGCCCCTAACCTGAGGTATAAGGAACTTGCCTAAGAGCCCACAACTCTGACTATTCATTGTGCTCTATTATGTGCACTTTTACATTCTTTAGAAAAGGAAGAAACTTTAAAAATCACTGTATGTGTAAAAGTAGAGAGAGCATTTCTTCCATTCCTAGAAGTCATTCTTTCTCACAAATGGTATCTCATACCCCATATTAAAACTGCACTAATGTACCAAAACAATGACATTTTTGAAATACTTCTAGCTTTCACACCTTCCCAGGGAAGGATGTGGAGTATGATAATACAAACCTAGAATTTTAATAAAACTTACATTTATATGCAAAGCCTGCTGTTATGCATGATTATTTATCTGACCAGGCTTAACCTAAGTTTTATTTTAAATAATTTTAAGTTCTATCTACAGATCTATCTATTATAGAAAATGACAAGATTGCAGACACAGCTAAAGCAAGGAAAAAACAATAGTCACATTATAATAAAATTTTAGAATTAAAGTACTACTCCTATTTCCAGTGATAAACAAATTAAATTGTTGAAAAGGCTTTCCTGTCAGAAACATTTAATGGCAAAAAGATAGTTTATTCATATTGTATTGGCAAAGCAATAAGTACTCAAGAGTTTATGTGATATGAAATTTTGAAATCAATTCATTACTCGCTATTAATGTGGTTACTGTTATTCCATACTCTATACAAAATAGGAAATTTAAGTTTAACAAGTCACTAATCATTGTTAAATTGGGAGGTATTTTATCTTTTTCCATAGATAAGACACTGAGTATTTGGGTTTTTACTGCTAGGAATTAATTGTAGAGTTGATTAAACAGACTGCCTATGATTGAAAATTTCAGTAGAGCAAACATGTGAGTATAAAAAGTATTATCAGTCAACTTCTCCATCTGAATAAAATATAAACTATATTTTGAATCTCAAATCTTTCAGGAATATTTTTTCAGTTATCCTACACCAAAAAATATATAGGCCCATGGGAGAATATTTTTTTCCTTATGTATTCGTCTATTCATTCATCAGGGCACTCATCAAACTATCAATCATTTTATGACTATTATGTGGTCATTTTATGACTATTATGTGGAATAGTTATGGGGCTGAAAAAGCAAAGAAGGCATAGATTCTCAAGGGGAATCACATGATGCTTGAGGATATATAAAAGCAAAGTTATCATTGTAAAGTTTCTATTTCTAGCAATAAGGGTGATGAGATGCTCAGAGAAAATGCCCCAAAGTAGTAATCCTGGATAAAATGAATACAGTGTGTGTGTGTGTGTGTGTGTGTGTGTGTGTGTGTGCGCGTGCATGCACGTGCATGTGTGTGTTATAATGTGAATGATTTGATGACAATCAGAAAAATTAATCAGAAATGTTGAGGCTTCATAAACCCAATGTGAGGACCAGAGCATGAGAGGCACCTGTCATACTTGTGGACCACAGCCTCAATTATAATGGCTGCCATTATGGATAGGAGATGACATCTAAGTTTTGATAAAGATGAGGGGTCTAACTGGACACCTCTAGATAAAATCAAGATTCTTGAAGGGCAGCACCCTCAGCAGATGAGCTAACACACACAACACACTTCACAGAGAAAGAAAACTGAGAAATGTGCTTGTGTTAGCCTTTGCTCTAGGTAAGATTTAAAGAGAGTGTCCCCTGAAAATGCTGTTCAAATGCAGTTATGTGGACTTAGGAAATAAATTTACAGGACCTATGCACTCCTATAAAGCCCAAGCTAGAGATTTAGTTTTAAATAATCCCAAATTGTGGCTTATACTATGTTCTTGTAAGGGGGTAAAGACAAATCCTCTCTCTCGCCACACACACACACACACACACACACACACACACACACACACACACACACTACAACAATGTTTCAAAAGTATGAACTGAAAGCCAAAATACTAGGCATAGAAGGACATAAGAACTGTGAGCATGATTCAGCATAAAGAACAGGGAATCATAACCTCTCAATACTGAAGATATTAGAATCATCAGATTCAGAATATAAAGAAATTATTCTAGTATTTCTAACAAGATACAAAAGGAATTTCAGGAATGATGAAGGCACAAAAGACTATCAGAGTTGACCAAACACATTTGAAAAAAAAGAAGTTAATAATAGGATAGTAATTCTACAAATGGGTTAAGCACCAGATTGGGCATATTTAAAGAGAATTTATGAACCAAATATAGAGCTGAATAAATTGCTAAATACATAAACACAATAAATTGCTAAAAACAGTGTAACCCAGAGATATAAAAAGATAGAAAATACAAAAATGATATAAGAAACATGGCGGAAAAGCTGAGATATTTGAAAATATTAAGTCCAAATTGTTGTATCAGGGGAAATATGCAATGAGCATTTGAAGAAATATGGCTGAGAATTTAAAAGACCACAGTTCTTAGATTGAGGAAGCTTGAAAAACTGTCAGTGCAGAAATATAAAAGTGAAACTGCAGAAAATCAAACATAAAGAGTTCTTAAAAATAAACATGAGTTAAAAACAGAATACCTACAAAGGAAAAACAATTTAGTTGATGTCAGATTATTTAATTTTCTTTATCGGACCTCACTGCGGAGGGTTAAGTTATGGTTATAATGAAACTTTACTATCATTTCCTCTTCCAAGAGGATTTTTTAAAGTAAATTTATTTTTTATTCCCATTTCCATTCTCATTCTCCTACCCTGCATTCTATATGCTATAAAACTACCAAAAGGGAAAGTAAATATGGATGATCTAAGGATTTCTGCTCTGCCTCCTTGCCTACAATTTCTGCATAGCCATGACCTTCCCACAATATCTCCTCTCTCCTCCTCCATCAAAGTTAGTAATAGGCTGTTCTCATTGAGGAAAAGGGCTGGCTAGAGGAGGAAAGAGCCAACTACCAACCATGTTATATGCAAATTCATTTTAATTGAAGAATGCTATAGCAGTTTTAACTTACTTTTTAAAAGTAAATCTTTTTAAAAAGATTTACTTATGTGTGAGAGAGTAAGCTAGGGAGAGAGAGACAGAGAGCACAAGCTGGGGGAGGGGTAGAGGCAGAGGGAGAAGCAGACTCCCTACTGAGCAGGGAGCTCAATGCAGGGCTCCAATCCAGCACCCTGGGATCATGACCTAAGTCTTAGGCAGATGCTTAACCGACTGAGCCACCCAAGAAGTTCTAACCTACCTTGTTTTTGATCCACTATATAATAAATGAGAAAGAACTCTTTCCCAAACTTGGCCTGAGACAATACTTTTGTTTGACATAATTCATGACCTCCATCTAGGAAGTAATTTAGGATCTCAAATCTCATAAAAGATTTGAGTAATTCTTTGATAGCCATAAAGGAGATTAAGAAATTCTGGGAAGTCAAGGTTATCATCCTAAAAATCCTAAAAATTTTGAGTAAATTCTTAGTAAAAATCCTGAGTAAAAATTCTAAAAATATTTTAACAGAAATATATTTTTAAATCTGTCATATCAATAACTATGTACCAAATTTTCTTTTCCATAAAATGTCCCTTGCAGTAGAGAAACCTTTGAATAGTCTCTTTTAATGAGCCTCTTCTCTCATGAAAAGCACAAAAACACTTTGGCATAATCAATTTGCCACATAATCAATTTGTCTGAGAAGTTTGATTTGACAGAAACAGCAAATCTAACCAACAAAAATTATTTTTTTAGGGTAACTGGTATGTGACTGCTCTAACTAATTTAAGGGCATATATATTGTTACCTGTTCTAGGTCTGAAAGGATTTTGGAATATAGCAGTTCCAAAGGCAAACAAGCAATCTTTGTATTCAAGAAGCTTGTGGAATGGGGTGGTATATAATCCTAACAGAACTTTGTTTTTACTTCCTCAACTAAGAGTCAGATATATGGAGGATACTAAGAAGTAGAGAAGTATATGTGAAAGACTGGCATACTTTATGTCCTCAGTTCCACTGCTGAGAAGCTGAATACATTATCCTTTTTGACCTCAGTGGCAGGCCACATTTAAACATTTCTCTCTTGTTTTCATGTTCTTTGACCTATTCCTGGATACTCTATTTCCAGCCACTCAGGAAAAGCTATAAGATTTATATATGATCCCAATAGAAGAGTGAATTTAATTACCTGATGTGATATTCTCAAAAGATTCATCAAAATAACTTGTAGTCTCTTAATTATTATTTCCTTTTTGGTCCACTCAAGAACCAAAGTACTAAACGCTGGTTAATTATTTTGCTGAGTCAGGACCTAGGGTATTTTGGGGGTATATTTTTTAGCTGTATCCCTAAGTGAAAATGGAAAGACAGATACTGATTCAACTGAGGCAGAGGGAGTACCAATAGAAGGCCAGCTAAGATGTGGTCTTCCATTCTAAATTCTCTCCCCAAACAAAAGTTTTTAAGTTTAACTTCCATGCTACAATAAGTTAATACCACCGCATTCACTATTTGCATCCAGGAAAAAAAAAAAGACAGCTTTTTATTTAGAAGGCTTGGATGCAATTTTTGGCTCTTCATGATTTTTCACAGCCTCTCAAAGAGGCAATATTTTCCAGTACTACAGGAACTCATAACTTAAACTTCCTGGTCCTGTCAAATTCAACTTGACAGAGTCACTGTGAAAATAAAGTCTATATTTCACATATTATTTACAATACACCTACTTCAGGCATTACAATTATAAAATTCAAACTATTTCCCTTAAAAGAAAACCAATTCTAAGCACACAGAGCTATCAATTATCTCATGTCATTAAACACAGGTGAGTATAAAATTCACTCAATTCTTCAAGGCTTTTCTTTATTTTATTTTATTTTATGTTTTTAATTTTATTTTTATTCTTTGCCCAAGGGGTACAGGTCTGTGAATCATCAGGCTTACATCTTTCACAGCATTCACCAATGCACAAACTCTCCCCAATGTCCATAACCCATCCACCCTATCCCTACCCTCCCACCCCCCCAGTAACCCTCAGTTTGTTTTGTGAGATTAGGAATCTCTTATGGTTTGTGTCCTTCCCCACCCCATCTTGTTTCATTATTTTTCCCTCCCTACCCCTCACGACCCTCCACCCTGCCCCTCAAGTTCCTATGATCTCTTCAAGAATTTTCAGGATTAGAAGAAAAGAAGGATCTCAGTAAGCTAAAGTAAATATGATCTATAATTTAAACATCTGACTTGATATATTAAAGGTCATTTAAATTTTTTGAAACATTACTTTAAAAGAATGTGCTTTGTGCCCTATAAGAAAAATCCTTATAAAACATATACAAATACAGTATGAATTTAATAGCCATTCTACTATTATAGTATTTAAAATTATATCCTGATTCTTTTTTATCTGCTGGAAAACTTGCTATCATTGTAATTAAAACTAGTATGACAATTCAAGATGATTCAATAGAATGAGCAAAGTGTGTTGTTATTAAAATAATTAGATTGGACTCTATTTTATCATTTCTCTTACAGAATGAATATGCAGTATTGCTTGAGTGCCCAGAGGAGCACACCAAAACAATCTAAAGTTTACCGTGTTGAGTTATATTTAACCCAGGATTCACCATCAAATAATTTATACCAATAAAATGTTTGTCAAACACCAGCAAAGAAATCAAAACAAGACGAAGTCACACAAAATCTCAATTATTACCGAATAATTTCAACCATGTTGAGTGTATTCTCTGTTAAAATTTATTTAAATGAGAAACCCAGTAACAAAACTGTAACTAACTCACATATACTGGAAAACATTAAAAAGATAATGTTCAAAATAATTCATTGATCAAAGAAATCAAAATAGGAATTAGGAAATATTTGGTACTGAACAATACTTAAAGCATGATGTATTAAACAAATGAAAAAATTATTGAATACCTATATTAGAAAAGAACTAAAAATTAATGAACCAAGGATCCATGTCAAGAAGGAAATAAAAATAGAATGAACTGATTAAAAGTGAAAGCAAAGAAGGAAGCAGAAAACAATCCCTTAAGAAACAAAGGAACGATGGAGAAGATTAAAAAGCAACAAATAAGAAAATGTTTCTTTGTAATGACAGCACCTGAAATCAACTCTCTTAGCAAATTTGCAATATTAATACAGTATTAATTATAGTCATTATGCTGTATATTATATCTCTGGACTTATTCATCCTATGTAACTTAAACTTTGAACTTTTGACCAAGATCTTACTTCTCCCAACTCCCTGCCGCTGTCAGAATCCTAGTTCTACTCTCTGCTATGTATTAGACTTTTTTGGATTCCACAAAAAAATGAGATCATGTAGTGCTTTTTTTTTCTTTTTGTGTCTGCTTATTCTACTTGACATAATTATCTCCTGACTGTAGCAATCATTTCACTATGAATATCAAATCATCATGTCTTACACCTTGAATATACACAGATTTTAAATATATGTAATTTTTATTTCAAAATTAAATTAAAAAGTGCTTTTTTGGAACTCTGCTTCTGACCAAAATAAAGTAACTCCCTCATGAAACTACAAAAGAAATAAAGACAGCAAAGGAGGAAGGAAGGAAGGAAGGAAGGAAGGAAGGAAGGAAGGAAGGAAGGAAGGAAATATCTAAAAAATACTTCACTGGAAACAAATGAAGTTAGTCTGACCATTGTGATTGCTATAGCTTACTGTTTTGAGACTTTCCAGGCTGCAACCCAGGAAGAAGGAATCCAGGTAGAGTTGGAAGATTATATGATCTGAGAAAATGAAGCTGAGATCTGGGGAGAACTGGAGGCCACCAAAGTTTACAGAATATAGTATCAGAGAGGAGAGATCTAGATATAAAACTCCAGAGTCCCCTGCAGAGAAGTCCCCTCAAATAATCAACAAAGTACTGATCAGTCTATGTGTGTAGGGAAACTACTTAAGGCTCAAGAAAGAACCATCCAATTAGATTAAAGGTAACCATGCCTGGTACTCACATGGGGCTAAAAACAGCACCCATTTTTACTTACCATATGGGATAACCAAAGATTCATGGGGCAGTAGGTAATGTAAACAGAAGAGTCTTGTCTCAATAGTGAGAAATAATTATCTGTAGAATATGAAGTGCTTCAGTCCCTCCTAAAAATGAAAATAAGACTCGAAAGGAAAAGCAAGACAAAGCAAACAAACAACAACAAAACACTTCTTCTAGAGAACTTAACTGCATCCCAGAACAATGTTCAAGAACATTTATAGAAATACAAAAACACTCAGAACCACCAAGGTAAAATTCACTATGTCTAGAATCCAATCAAAGGTTACTTACCAGTTATGCCAGAGAGGAAAACAAACATAACCCATAATAAGGAGAATAATCAACAACTCAAAACCAATCAGGAAATGAAGCAGATACTAAATTTAGTAAAGAAGGACATTTAAAAATTACTATAATGGTATTAAATGTGTTCAAAAACTTAGAGCTATGAAAGACATTTAAAAAGACCCAAATCAAACTTCAAGAGGTGAAAACTACAATGTTTAAGATGAAAAATCCACTGGATGTAATTAATGGTAGATTAGACACTGCATAACTAAAGGTTAATAAACATTAAGGCATAGAATAGGAACTATCCAATATGAAACACACAGAGAAAAACCAACTAATAAAAAGAAGAGTTTCCATGGGTTATTTGTGAGACAACTTCAAACAACCTGAAATGCAATTAAATGGAGTCTGCAAGGTAGAAAAGAGAGGGAAAGAAGAAATATTTGAAGAAATAGTGACCAAAATTTTTCAAAATTTTATAAAACATTCGTATCTATAGACCTAAGAACCTCAACAAATTCAAAGTACAAGATCATGAAGAAAACTACAGTAAAACATGTAATAATAAAACTTCTCAGAACCAATTAGAGAGAGAAATCTTAAAAGCATCCTAAGGGGTGGGGGGAGACACATTATGTACACAGGGACAAAGATAAAGATGACATCAGAATTCTCATCAAAAGTAATTCAAGAATCGGATAGTTCCTATATAAAATATCACCAGCATTTTTCACTACTTTGATAGGGTTTGCATTAAATGTGTAGATTGCTTTGGGTAATATAGACTTTTTAACAATATTTTTTCTTCCAATCCATTAGCATGGAATGTTTTTCTATTTCTTGGTGGCATCTCAATTCGTTTTATCAGTGTTCTATAGTTTTCAGAATACAGAACTTTTACCTCTTTGGTTAGGTTTATTCCTATGTGTCTTATTGTTTTTGGTGCAATTGTAAATGGGATTGATTCCTTGATGTCTCTTTCTGCTTCTTCATTTTTGTACACTGATTTTATGTCTTGCAACATTGCTGAATTTGTGCATCAGTTCTAGAAATATGTTGGTGGAGTCTTTTGGGTTTTCTACATAGATTATCAAGTCATCAGCAAATAGTGAAATTATGACTTCTCTCTTGCTGATTTGGATGCCTTTTATTTCTTTTTGTTTTCTGATTGCTGAGGCTAGGATTACTGTACTATGTTAAATGACAATGGTGAGAGCAGACCCTGTCTTGTTCTTGACCATAGAGGAAAAGCTCCCAGGTTTTTCCCATTGAGGACGATTATGAGCTATGGGTCTTTCTTACATGGCCTTTATGATGTTGAGCTATGGTCCCTTGATCCCTACTTTGTTGATGGTTTTTACCAAGAATGGATGCTATACTTACCAAATGTTTTTTCCGTGTCTATTGAGAAGATCATATGGTTCTTATCCTTTCTTCTCTTAATGTGGTATATCGCATTGAGTGATTTGTGAATACTGAACAACCCAAAATGTACTTCCTTAAAATGTGCTTGAACCTAAGTAACCATTGACTAAAAATAGACTGTTATATACACATACTATATACATATACACATATTATATATATATATATATATATATATATATATATATATATATATATATATATATATATAGAGAGAGAGAGAGAGAGAGAGAGAGAGAGAGAGAGAGGGAGAAACAGACAGAATATAAAGAGAAAGGAATCCAGACATTACCCTAAGGAAAGTCACCAGATGACAGGGAAGAGAGCAAGAAAGGAAGAAACAGAAGAGAACTGCAACAACCAGAAATAAATCAATAAAATGTCAATAATAACATACCTATCAATAATTACTTTAATGTAAACAGACTAAATGCTGCAATCAAAAGACACAGGGAAGCTGAATAAATAATTTTTTAAAAATGCAACTTGAGAAAAAGAAGGGCATTACATAATGATTAAGGGATTGATCCAACAGGAGGATATAACAATTGTAAATTTTGCTCCCAACCTAGGAGGACCAAAATACACAAATCAAATATTAACAAACACACACACACAAGAAACTGGCAGTAGACAATAATAGTAGAGGACTTTAACACCCAACTTACATCAATGGATAAATCATCCAGAGAGAATACCAAGAAGGAAACATTGGCCCTAAGTAACACATTAGACCAGATAGATTTAATGGATATATCCAGAGCATTCCATCCACAAACAGCAGAATACAAATTCTTTTTAAGTACACAAGAAAAATTCTCTAGGATAGATTATGTATTAAGCTACAAAGCAAGTCTCAATAAACTTAAGACTGAAATCATATCGAGTATCTTTTCTGACTATGATATGAAACTGGGAAGCAATTGTAAGTTGAAAACTGAAAAACACACAAACACATGGAGGCTAAAACAACATGCCACTAAACAACCAATGAGTTAATGAAGGAAACAGAAAATCAAAAATACCTTGAGACAAATAAAAAAATGAAACCAATCATTCAAAATTTATGGACACAGAAAAAGAACTAAGTTGATAGAAATAAAGGCTACCCAAGGAAAAAAGAAGAATCCCAAATAAAAAATGTAACCTTACCTCTACAAAAACTGGAAAGAGAGGAGCAAAATCCCAAATTTAGTAGAAGGAAGGAAATCATAAAGATTAGAGTTGAAAAAAATTAAATAGAGCCCAAGAAAATAAAATACGAATGAACCTAAAAGAAAGTTCTTTAAAAAGAAAAACAAATTTGAGGGTTGGAGCGGCAAGATGGCGGAGGAGTAGGAGACCGATTATCATCAGGTCCCAGGAATTCACCCAGAGAGCTATCAAACTATTCTGAACACCTACAAATTCTACCGGAGATCGAAGAGAAGAAGAGCAGCAATTCTAGGAACAGAAAATTGACCACTTTCTGGAAGGTAGGACGTGCGGAGAAGTGAATCTGAGGCGACAGGAAGATAGACCCGGGGAGAGGGGCTAGCTGCCGGCAAGGGAGCGAGCAGCGGAGCACAGACTCGGAACTGTTAGAAGTCGGCTCCACTGAGGCACGTCGCCCCAGAGACCAAGTGGGGGGTGAAGCCCCTGCAGGGACACTGTGGTCTCAGGACCCATGGGAACACAAAAAGACCAGTGGTGTCTGAGCGCGACTGAGCTCCCAGGTCTCAGAGAGAAGCCTGCGGGAGAGACGGAGCTGAGCTGAGGTGTCTCTCAGCTCGGGGTTACCTTGGGCTGAGATCTAAAGCCCAGCCGGGCCACTGCTCTGTGAGCGGGGACCCCACGGGCGGCAGACCCGGAGAGACTCACCTTCTTCCTCTGGGAGCAGCGGTGTGGGAGCGGCTGCAGGAATCTGCTGGGTTCAGAGATTCTAAACGGGGCCGCGCCAGAGATAGAGACACTCGGTCACAGGCCGGGGGAGCTCGGAGCGCGGCCGGAGACCAAGAGACAGGAGGGACTGCTTTTCTCTGAGGCATGCTGAGGACTGAGGCCCCAGGCTCTCGGCTCCTCCGGGTCAGAGACTGGGAGCCACCATTTTC
>LNAC01001458.1:28445-131836 GCA_002007465.1 Ailurus styani
CAAAAGAAACGAAATCTTGCCGTTTGCAATGACATGGATGGAACTGGAGGGTATTATGCTGAGCGAAATAAGTCAATCAGAGAAAGACAAATATCATATGATCTCTCTGATATGAGGAACTTGAGGGGCAGGGTGGGGGGTCGTGGGGGGTAGGGAGGGAAAAATAATGAAACAAGATATGATGGGGAAGGAGACAAACCATAGGAGACTCCTAATCTCACAAAACAAACTGAGGGTTCCTGGGGGGTGGGAGGGTAGGGATAGGGTGGATGGGTTATGGACATTGGGGAGGTTTGTGCTTTGGTGAATGCTGTGAAAGATGTAAGCCTGATGATTCATAGACCTGTACCCCTTGGGCAAAGAATAAAAATAAAATTAAAAAAAAAAGAAAAACAAATTTGATAAACCCTTACCAAGACTCATAAAGAAGAGAGCCCAAATAAATAAAACCAGAAATGAAAAGGAAAAAAAACAAATTTGATAAACCCTTACCAAGACTCATAAAGAAGAGAGCCCAAATAAATAAAACCAGAAATGAAAAGGAAAAGTTACAATTAATACCATAAAAATAAAAGGAATCATAAAATCCTGCTAAGAAATATTATATGCCAACAAATGGGACAACCTAGCGCATATGGACAAATTTCAAGAAAGATACAATCTTCCAAGACTAAATCAAGGAGAAATAGGAAATTTTAAAAGACTGATTACTAGTAATGAAAGTAGTAATTAAGAACTCTCAATAAACAAAAGTACACAACCAGACAGCTTCATATTTGAATTCTACTAGACATTCAAAGAAGAGTTAATGCCTATCCTTCTCAAACTATTCCAAAGAAATTTCAAGAGGAAGTAATGCTTCCAAACTTATTCTCTGAGGCCCATATTACCGTGACACCAAAACTGGAGAGGCACAAGGAAAAAAGGAAATTACAGGCCAATATCCCTAAGGAATATTGATACAAAAATTCTCAACAAATATTGGCAAATAAAATTCAACAATATATTAATATTAATATAGCAATAAATGGAAAGATATACCATGCTCATGAGGTGGAAGAATTAAAATGTCTAAACTACCCAAAGCAACCTATAGATTAAATGCAATACCTATCAAAATACCAAAGCATTTTTCACAGAATAGAACAAATAATCTTATAATTTGTATGGAAACACAGAAGATCATGAAAAGTCAAAACAGTCTTGAGAAAGAAAAAGCTGGAGTCTGATTTCAAACTGAAATATATAGCTATAGTAATCAAAACAATATGATATTGACACATAAATAAATACACAGGTCAAACGAACAGAACAGAATCTAAAAATAAACCCATGTTTACCCAATTAAACTCTGGCAAAGGAAGCAAAAATATACAATGAGGAAAAGACAATCTAATTCATAAATGGTGTTAGAAAAACTGGATAACTACATGCAAAAGAATAAAACTGTGCCCCCTTCTGATACTATACACAAAAATAAAGTCAAATGGATCAGACTTAAATATATGACTAGAAACAATAAAAATCCTAAAAGGAAACATAGACAATAGGTTTTTAGACATTGGTCTTAACAATATTCTTTTGGATATGTCTGCTCAGGCAAAGGCAACAAAATCAAAAATAAACAAATGAAACTATATTAAACTAAAAAGCTTTTGCACAGCAAAGGAAACTATCAATGAAATGAAAAGACAACATACTACATGTGAGAAGAGAGCTGCAAATGAAATAACCAATTAATAGGTTAATATTCAAAACATATAAAGAACTCACACAACTCAATATATATAAAACAAACAAATGAACAAACTATCCAACTAAAAAATGAACAGGAGACCTGAATAGATATTTCTCCAAAGAAGGCATAGAAGTAATCAACAAGCACATGAAGAGATTGTAACATCACTAATCACTGAGGAAATGCCAATCAAAATCACAATCACTTCACACCTCTCACAACAGCCATTATCAAAAAGACAAGAAATAGTGGTGCTTGGGTGGTTTAGTCAGTTAAGCATCTGCCTTCATCAGGTCATCGTCCCAGGGTCCTAGGGTCAAGCCCCGCACTGGGCACCCTGCTCATTTGGGAGTCCGTTTCTTCCTCTCCTTCTGTCCCTTTGTCTGCTTGTGCTCACAATCACTCTCTTTCTCTCTCAAATAAATAAATAAAATCTTTGTGAAAAAAAGGACAAGAAATAAAGAGTGTTTGGTAAGGGTGTGGAAAGAAGGGAAGTTTAATGCATTTGGTGGGAATACACAGTGGTACAAATTCAAAGGAAAACAGTATAGACATTCCTCAAACAATTAAAAACAGGACTACCATATAATTAAGCAATTCCACTTCTGGAAAATTATCTGAAAAAAAATAAAACCACTAATTCAAAAAGATATATGCACCCTTATGATCACTGAAGTATTATTTATACTAGCCAAGATATGTGAGAGATGAGAGAGAGAGAGAGAGAGAGAGAGAGAGAGAGAGATTATTATTCATCCATAAAAAAGAATGCAATCTTTCCATCTGCAACAAGGATGGACCTACAGGGTTTTAATGCTAAATAAAATAAGTCAGACAGATAAAGGCAAATACCCTACGATTTCATTTATATAAGAGTCTAAGAAAAACAAATGAACAAATAGAAACACTCAAATATACAAGAAACAAACTATTGGTTAGCAGAAAGGGAAGAGATTGATAAGCAGGCAAAATAGGTACAGGAGATTAAGAGGTACAAATTTCCAACTATAAAATAAAAAAATCAGGGGTATGTAATGTACAGCATACAAAATGTAGTTAATAATATTGTAAAAACTTTATATTGTGACAGATGGTTCCTAGATTTATCATGGTTATCACTTCATAATGTATATAAATGTTGAGTTACTATGTTTTACACCTGAAACAAGTATAATACTGTTTGTCAACTATACCTCAATAAAAAGAGAGAAAAAAAAAACAGAGAGAGAACACATTCCTAAAAAACTAGTGTGTCAATGAAGAAATCAAAGCGGGGTGGGGAACCTGGAGACAAATAAAAATGAAACACAATATAACAAAACTCATGGAATGAAGCAAGAACAGTTCTAACAGGAAAGTTTATAGAAACAAATGCCTATGTTAAGAGAAAGACATATGTCCACTAAATAATCTAAATTTAACCTCAAAGAACTAAGAAACAAGAACAAATTAAGCCCAAAGTTAGCAGAACAAAAAGAATTAACAAAGATCAGAGAAGAAACAAAAGAAACAGAGAATAAAAAATATATAAAATATTTTAAAAACTAAGAGTAGGGTTTTTTGTTTGTTTTTTTAAAGATTTTTATTTATTTATTATTTGACAGGGAAAGATTACAAGTAGGCAGAGAAGCAGGCAGAGGAGGAGGAAGCAGGCTCCCTACTGAGCAGAGAGCCCGATGTGGGGCTTGATCCCAAGACCCTGAGATCATGACCTGAGCCGAAGGCAGAGGTCATTAACTCACTGAGTCACCCAGGTGCCCCAAGAGTAGTTTTTTTGAAAAGATAAAATGGACAAAACTTTAGCTAGACTAACAAAAAAGAAAACTGAAATAAAATCAGGAGTGAAACATGGCACCTGGGTGGCTCAATCAGTTAAGTGTTTGACTCTTGATTTCAGCTCAGGTCATAATCTAAGGGTTGTGAGAAGAAGCCCTGCATTGGGCTCTGCACTGAGCATGGAGATTGCTTAGTATTATCTCTCCTTCTCCCCCTACCCCACCCTCCAGCCCACCTACATTGTACACACACGTGCTCTCTCTCTTTAAAAGAGTCAGAAGTGGTAGAGGAGACATTGTAACAGATACCGGAGAAATAAAAATAATGATAAGAAACTATTGTAACAGATACCGGAGAAATAAAAATAATGATAAGAAACTATTATGAACAAATACAGGCTAACAAATAGGATAAATGGAAAATTCTTAGAAATATACAACTAACAAAGACTGAAAAATGAAAAACATAAGAATACATAAATGAAAAACATAAGAATAGACCTATAAGAAATAAAGAGATTGAGTTAATAATAAAAAATCTCCTAACAAAAAAGCCCAGGACCGATGGCTTATTGATGAATTCTACCAGAACTTTAAAGAAAAACTAATGTCAATCCTTCTCAAACTTTTCTGAAAAACTGAAATGGAGAGAACACTTCCAAACTAATTTCATAAGGACAGCATTTCCCTGATACCAAAGATAGATGAGGATGCTACAAGAAATGAAAATTGCAAATCAATATCCCTGATAAACATAGATGTGAAAATGCTTAAAAAAAATTCACAAAGCAAATTCAATAGCTCATTAAAAGGATTATACTCCATGATCAGGTGGGATTTATCCCTGCAATGCAAAAATGGTTCAACATATGTGTGCATATCTATAAATGTGAATATCAACACATGTGTGCATATTTATAAATGCGCAACATAATAGAATAAAGGATAAAACCCTGTAATTGTATCGGTAGGTACAGAAAAAGCATTTGATAAAAGTTAACATCCTTTCATAGTAAAAACTGAACAAATTATGATAGAACAAATGTACATTAACATAATAAAAGCCATATATCATAAGCCCACAGCTAGCATAACACTCAGTGGCAAAAGCTTAAAAAGTTTTCCTCTAAGTTCAGTTATATGATAAGGATGTACGCTCTCACCATTTCTACTCAACCAAATTTTGAAGTCCTAGCCACAGGAATTAGAAAAAAGTAAACAGTAAATCAGAAAGAAGGAAGTAAAACTATCCCTGCACATGACATGATCATATCTATAGAAAGCCCTAAATATTCCACCACAAAAACTGTTAGAACTAATACATGAATTCAGTTACATTACATGATACAAAATCGACATATAAAAGTCAGCTGAATTTCAATACATGAACAATGAACGATTTGAAAAAAGAAATTAAGAACAAAATTTCACTTACAACAGCACCAAAAAGAATAGGACACTTAGAAATGAACTTAACCAAGGAGGTGAAAGATAAATATACTGAAAAATGTAAAACGATGATGAAAGAAATTGAAGAAGATACAACTAAATAGAAAGATATTCTTCATTAATTCATTGGACAAAATAATATTGTTAACATGTCCATAATACCCAAAGTAATCTACAGATTCAATGTGTTCACTATCAGTGGCATTTTTCTAATGGCAAATGTTCCAATGGCATTATCCCCAGAAGTAGAAAAAACAATCCTAAAATCGGCAGGCAACCACAAAAGAATAGATAAAGCAATCTTGGGCAAGGAGAAAAAAGTTGGAAACATCATATTTCCTGATTACATATTATATTGCAATGCTATAATAATCAATGAAAGTATGGTACTCACATGAATACATACACAGAGAGAAATGAACAGAATTGAGAACTCTGAAATAAACTCACACATATAGAGTCAGCTCATCTTGGACAAAGGCATCAAAATTACACAATAGTGAATCAACTGCTTCAAGAAATGGTGTTGGGAAAACTAGATATCCACATAAAAAAGAATGAAATTGGACCCTTATTTCACATCATACACAACAGTCAACTCAAAAAGATTAAAGACTTTAACATAAGGCCAGAAATTATAAAACTCCTAGCAGAATATCTAACCTGACATTATTCTTGGCAATGATTTTCTGGATTAGAACAAAAGCAAAAATAAACAAGTGGAGCTACACCAAAGTAAAAAGTTTCTGTATAGTAAACAATCAAAGAAATGGAAAGACAAACTACAAAATGGGAGAAAATATTTGTAAATCATATGACTGACTATAGATTGATATCCAAAATGGATAAGGGAATCATGCAACTCAATAAAAACTACACAAATAATATAATTTTTAAATTGGCAAAGGATCTGAATGTACATTTTTTAAAGAAGATATTCAAATGCAGAGATATACTATGTTCATGGATTAGAAGACTCAATCCTATTGAGAAGTCAAATCCCTTCAGTTTATCTACAGACTGAATGGAATTCCAATCACTTTTCCAACTAGCTTTTTATAAATTTATGATATATGATCTATAATTTCTTTAGAGAATGTGAAAGTAACTAGAACAGCCAAATTAATTATGAAAAAAGAACAAATTAGAGCTGCCACACTATCCAATTTTATGACTAACTAAATTGGCAGTGATTAAGCACAGTAATGCTGAACCAACAGGCACAGATTAAACAGAATAGAAACTTCAAAAGCAGATCAAAACAAATGTAGTGAATTGATTTTTCACAAAAGTACAAACACAATTTAATGGAAACAGAATAATCTTTTCACCTAATGGTGCTGGAAACACTGAGCAGCATTTACAAAACAGTAAGTCTGGATATATGTCTCACACTTTCTATCAATAGGAAATAAAAACAGATCATAGACCTGGGTGTAAAAGGTAATATTAAAAACTCATCTAAAATAAAACAGGAGAAAATCTACATGACCTTGAGTTCAATTAGAAATTTTTAGACATGACTTCAAAAGCATGATTCACAAAAGAACATAAAATAAATGGATTATCAAACTTTTGGTCTGTGAATGTCATTTTTTAAAAGATTTTATTTATTTTTTTGACAGAGAGAGACACAGTGAGAGAGGGAACACAAGCAGGGGGAATGGGAGAGGGAGAAGCAGGCTTCCTGCGGAGCAGGGAGCCTGATGCGGGGCTTGATCCCAGGACCCTGGCATCATGACCTGAGCCAAAGGCAGATGCTTAATGACTGAGCCACTCAGGTGCCTCTGTGAATGTCATTTTAAGGGAACAAAAAGACATGACACACACATTGAGAAAATATTGGTAAATCACAGAGCTGCTAAAAGGCATATATTTAGAAAACATAAAGAATACATAAAATTCAAAAATACAAGGCAAACCAATAAAAAAATGTAAATTTGAACTGGTTAACCACCAAAGAGGTTCTTCAATTGGAAAATAAACACATGAAAAGATGCACTGATCATTAGTTATTAGGAGATTACAAATTAAAACATAATAAAATACATTTACATACCTAACAGAATTGTTCAAATCAACAAACTGACAATTTTAAGTACTAATGAGGACATAGAACAACAGGAGCTCCCATCCAGTGATGTTTGAAATGCAAAATAAAACCACCACTTGAAAAATAGTTTGCCAGTTTCTCATAAAGTTAAACATACATTTACCATATGATTGAGCCTTGCTAGTCCTAGGAATTTACCCACATGAATTGAAAACTTTTGTTGGGACAAAACACCTTTATTCATTTTGACAAAAACAGAAAACATCTCAAATGTCCTTCAAAATTTAAATGGATAAACGAACTGTAATACATTCATTGAATTAAATACTATTTAGAATAAAAAAGAACAAACTATTGATTCATGCACCAAAATGGGTGAACTGTAAATGCATTTCACTTATTGAAAGAAGCCAGCGCTAAATCCCTAGTATTATATAATTCCATTTTATGAAATTCTGAAAAAGACCAAACTATAGGGATGACAAATACATTAGCTGTTGCCTGGGGGTAGGGTGGGCTTTGAGGTGACAGGAAGGTTTTCGGATGATGAAACAGTTCCACATGGTACTGTGGTAGTAATTATCAAAATTACTACTATGTAATGCTACTACGTAATTATCAAAATCCATAGAATTGCACAAAACTAAGAGTGACTTTTACTGTATACAATTTTTTTAAATGTCCTAAATGTTGGGAGGACCTAGGGTAGGATACAGGCTGTTTAAATATATCTATTCTATAAATTTAGGACATAAATGCACTGAATGAAGGAACAGGAAAGGAGGTAACCTAAAAAACTTTGGAAAACTTTGCTTTGCCCAGAAAAAAGAAAAAAGTGTATAAAAAATACCTTTCTAGTGCTCTCCTAAAGTGTCTAGGTCATGAAAGACAAGGAAAGACCAAGAAACTGTCAAAAAGAGGATATAAATAGACAGGATGACTAAATGTAATATATGGTAACCTGGACTGGATCCTAAACACAAAAGGGCATTAGTGGAAAAGCTGGCAAAGGCTGAGTAAAGTCTGTAGTTTAGTTAATAGATTTGTACAAATACTTAGCTGGGATAAATGCATCGTAGTTATGTAAGATGCTAAACATCAGAAGCTAGATGAAAACTGTGAAAGTCTGTAGAGGTGGCTTGCGTTTGTAGGTTTCACTTATTTATTATTTTTTTTAATGCCAGTTTAGTTAACATGCAGTTTAATTAGTTTCAGGAGTACCATATAGTGATTCAACAATTCTATACCTTACAATAAGTACACTCAATTCCCTTCACATATTTCACCCATGTACCCTCCAACTCCCATCTGGTAACCATCTATTTGTTCTCTACAGTTAAGAGGGTTTTTTTCTTTGTCTCTTTTTTTCTTTCTTCATTTGTTTGTTTCTGAAATTCTTCCACATATTAATGAAATTGTATGGTATCTGTCTTTCTCTGATTGACCTATTTCACTTACATTATAACCTCTAGTTCTATAATGTTGTTTCAAATGTCAAGATTTCCTTCATTTTTATAGCTGGGTAATATTCCATTATATACATACCATATCTTTATCCATTCATCTACTGGTGGATACTTGGACTGCTTCCATAATTTGGCAATTGTAAATAATGTTGCAATAAGCACATGGTGCGTATATCTTTTTGAATTAATGTTTTCACATTCTTTGGGTAAATATCACCCAGTAGTGGAATTATTAGATCATGTAGTAATTCTATTTTCAATTTTTTGAGGAACCTCCATACTGTTTTCCACAGTAACTGCAAGTCTGCGTTCCCACCAACAGTGCATGAGGGTACCTTTTTCTCTACATCCTTGCCAACACTTATTGTTTCTTGTGTTTTTCATTTTAGCTCTTTTGACAGGTGTGAGGTGATATCTCATTGTAGTTTTGATCTTCACTTCCCTGATGCTTAGTGGTTTTTAGTATCTTTCTGTGTGCATGTTAGCCATCTGTATGGTTACTTTGGAGAAATGTCTGCTCATGTCCTCTACCCAATTTTTAATTGCATTATTTGTTTTTTGGTTATTGACTTGTATGAGTTCTTTATATATATATATTTGGATACTAACCCTTTGTCAGATATGTCATTTACAAATATTTTCTCCCACTCGGTAGGTTGCTTTTTAGTTTTATTGA
Organism: Ailurus styani; assembly: GCA_002007465.1. Lineage (NCBI taxonomy): Eukaryota > Metazoa > Chordata > Mammalia > Carnivora > Ailuridae > Ailurus > Ailurus styani. The sequence goes on from LNAC01001458.1 coordinate 37,603, forward strand.
TTGTTTTATTTGCTGTGCAGAATCTTTTTTATTTTGATGTAGTCCCAATAGTTTATTTTTCCTTTCATTTCCCTTGCCTGAGGGGACATATCTAGAAAAACGTTCCTTTGGCTGATGTCAGAGAAATTACTGCCTGTGTTCTCTTTTAGAATTTTTACATTTTCAGTTCTCATATTTAGGTCCTTAATCCATTTTGAGGTTTCAGGCATGTATGGTGTAAGAAAGTGGCCCAGTTTCATTCTTTTGCATGTAGCTGTCCAGTTTTCCCAGGACCATTTGTTAAAGAGACTGCCTTTTTCCTATTACATATTCTTGACTCTTTTGTCAAAGATCGATTGACCATATAATCATGGGTTTTTCCAGGCTCTTTATTCTGTTCTACTGATCTGTCCATATTTGTGCCAGTACCATACTCCTATGATTACTACAGCTTTGTAGTATATCTTGAAATCTGGGATTGTGATATCTCCAGTTTTGTTCTTCATTATCAAAATTGTTTCAGCTATTTTGGATCTTTTGTGATTCCATCTTTTCTAAATCCATTTAGGATTATTTGTTCTAGTTCTCCGAAAAATGCTATTGGTATTTTGACATAGATTACATTAAATCTGCAGATTGCCTTGCATAGTATGTACAATGTAACAATTTGTTCTTTCAATACATGAGCATGGAATATCTTTCCATTTGTTTGCATAATCTTAAATTTCTTTCATCAGTATTTTATAGTTTTCAGAGTACAGGTCTTTCACCTCCATGGTTAGGTTTATTCCTAGGTATTTTATTATTTTTGGTGCAATTGTAAATGGGATTTTTAAAAATTTCTCTTTCTGCTACTTCATTATTAGTATATGAAATACATCAGATTTTTGTATATTGATTTTGTATCCTGTGACCTTACTGAATTCATTGATCAGTTCTAGTAGGTTTGTTGGGAGTCTTAAAGGTTTTCTATATATAGTATAATGTGCTCTGCAAAGAGTAAAAGTTTTACTTATTCCTTACCAATCTGGATGCTTTTTATTCCTTTTTCTTGTCTGATTGCTATGGCTAGGACTTCCAGTAGTATGTTGAATAAACATAGTGCGAATGACATTCTTTTCTTCTTCCTGATCTTAGGCAAAAAGTTATCAGATTTTTACCATCAAAGATGATGTTACCTGTGGGCTTCTCATATATATCCCTTATTATACTGAGATATGTTTCCTCTTTACCTACTTTGTTGAGGGTTTTTAATCATAAATGGATGTTGTCCTTTGTGAAATGCTTTTTTTCTTCATCTTTTTAAATGATCTTTTGGGTTTTATCATTTCTCTTGTTGACATAATATATCACGTTGATTAATCTGCGAATATTGAACCACTCTTGCATCCTAGCACTAAATCCCACTTGATTGTGGTAAATAATTTTTAATGTATTGTTTAATTTGGCTTGCTAGTATTTTGGTAAGGATTTCTTCATGTATGTTCATCAAAGATATTGGCCTGTAGTTCTTTTTTTTTTTTTTTTCTCCTGTGGTGTCTTTGTCTGGTTTAGGTACTGGAGTAATGCTGGCCTTACAGAATAAATTATGAAACTTCCCTTCTTCTTACTTTTTTTGCAATAGCTTGAGAAGAATAGGTATCAACTCTTCCTCAGTCTTTGGTAGAATTCACCTATGATGCTATCTGGTTCTATAATTTTTTTTCTTGAGGTTTTTTGTTTTGTTTTTTTATTGCTGATTCGATTTCATTGCTGGTAATTGGTCTACTCAAATTATCCATTTCTTCTTGATTCACTTTGGAGGCATTACATGTTTCTAGCAATTTATCCATTTCTTCTAGTTTGTCCAATTTCTTGCATTATAAATTTTTACAATATTCTCTAATAATTCTTTGCATTTCTGTGTTATCAGTTTTTATTTCCCCTCTTTCACTTCTGATATTGAGTCTTCTCTTTCTCTCAATGAGTCTGGCTAAAGTTTTATCAATTTTTTTAAAGATTTTATTTATTTATTTGACACACAGAGAGAGATCAGATCACAAGTAGGCAGAGAGGCAGGCAGAGAGAGAGGAGGAAGCAGGCTCCCCACTGAGCAGGGAGCCCGATGCAGACCTCGATCCCAGGACCCTGAGATCATGACCTGAGATGAAGGCAGAGGCTTTAACCCACTGAGCCACCCAGGCGACCAAGTTTTATCAATTTTGTTGATATTTTCAAAGAACCAGCTGCTCCTCGTTTCATTAGTCTGTTCAAGTGTATTTTTTATTTTCCATTTTGTTTATTTGTGCTCTAATCTTTATTATTTCCTTTCTTTTCCTGGCTTTGGGTTTTGTTCTCTCTCTCTCTTTTTTAATAGTTCCTTTAGGTGTAAGGGTAGGTTATTTGAGATTTTTCTTGCTTTTTGAGATAGGCCTGTATGCTATAAACATATCTCTTAGTACAGTTTTTGCTGTATCCCCCAAGTTTTGGACTGTTGTGTTTTCATTTTCATTTGTCTCCATGTATTTTTCGATATCCACTTTCATTTATTGGTTGACCCATTTACTATTTAGTAGGATGTTATTTAACTTCTACGTATTTGTGCTCTTTCCAGATTTTTTCTTGTGGTTGATACATACCTTCATAGTGTTCTGGTCATAAAAGAGGCATGATGATGACTGAACTTTCTGAATTTGTTAAGACTTGTTTTGTGGGCTAACATGTGACCTATCATGGAGAATATGCCATGTACACTTTAAAAGAATGTGTATTCTGCTGTTTTAGGATGGAATGTTCTGAATATACCTATTAGATCCTTCTGGTCCAACATGTCATTCAAAGTCACTGTTTCCTTGTTGATTTTCTGTTTGGATGATCTATCTATCCATTGATGTAAGTGTGGTGTTAAATCCAATACCATTATTGTATTACTATCAATTATTTCCTTTATGTTTGTTATTAGCTGCTTTATGTATTTGTGTGTTCCCATGTTGAGTGCATAAATATTTATAATTATTATATCTTCTAGTTGGGTTGTTCCCATTATGACTACACACATACATATACATATACATATATAGTGTCTTCGTCTCTTGTTACAGTCTTTGCTTTAAAGTCTATTTTGTCTGATATAAGTGCTGTTATCCCAGGTTCTTTTCACTTCCATTTGCATGATAAATGCTTCCTATCCTTCACTTTCACTATGCAGATGTTTTCAGGTATGAAGTGAGTCTCTTGAATGCAGCATATAGATAGGTCTTTCTTTTTTATCTATTCTGTCATCCTCTTTCTTTTCATGGAATGTTTAGTCTATTTACAGTGAAAGTAATTATGATAGGTATGGCCTTCATTATTATTGTTGTTACTGTCAATATTACTACTGTTATTGCTTTTAATTACAAAATAAGATTATTTTCCATTGGAATCAAATAGAAGAAGTCTGTTTCAGTAGGAAAACTGTTTGATTCTTACCTTTCACTTTCTGTTTTCCAATGACACTCTGACTATAGCACAGAAGACAGAGTTAGGACAATTATAAAATTAGGCTATTATTGAGGATTTACTTTGTATTTTAGTATGCATAATCAGCAACCCTTTTAATGGGTATTTGATAAACACTATCCAATCTTAATAAGAATGGCAATACAAAGAAAATTATTCCTTATCTGGTCCTCACTGGTGTAATTTTGATTCTGGAACACAGACATTACAAAGTTCCCAGGAATTACAGCATTTTAGGGCTGGGATTATACAGATTCAATTCAAACATCTTCACACACAGGAAGCTGAGGCCTGAAGAGAGGAAGTCATTGCTTCAGAATGAGCAGGGGCTTAAAACAGTTTTAGTGACTCCCAGTCCAGCAGTAACGAGGATGGGAGACTTGGCTGTGTTTCACTCTGATGCTCTAAGGTAGAGCCCAGAAGTGTCACTGGAGGCCAGGGTTTTGGGATGCATGTATCAAGAGGCATAGGAGGACTGGACATACTGTCTTGACAAGTCTTCCCCTTGGTCTCTAGAGGGGTGACAGGGTATCATTACTGTGGATTTATAGTTGGTGAGTAGTACTATCTTTTTATATAGCTGTACCAGACACCTATTGTTTTTGCCGGCTTAGCACACTTCATCTCTTCTCTTGGTAACAGTGATTCTCTTTTCCTTTCTTTTGGGGATTGCTCCTTATTCACTCTGTGTTTCTGACAGAGCTGTTAGTCACAGTAGCTTATCCCTCCTTGCTGGGCTTGTCACTCAGGCCAGGAAAAGAAAAGCACTACACCTCCCTTGATACCTACTTCATGGAAGAGGAGTTCTTCCCAGGACTTTTCAGAATTAGAATTGAATGGATGGCCTTCTTCTTCTCATGTATCATGACCAATGGGTACATAACATCAGTCTTTCTGGTGGATATGCCTCCATGCTTCACTCTGTGAAGCAACCTAAAAGACAGAGGCCAAGATGACAGGTAGAGAGATAGGGAGTAACATGGTGATTGTCACAGTCTGGGTTCCTCCAGGGGCTGACCGTGAGACAAGGATGCCAGGGAAACTAGTTTATTTAGAAAGTAAAAGGAACACCAGTAGACAAATGTGGAAAGGTGATAGGGAAGAAAACAAAAATCCAACAAAAGGAGAGCTACATAACCAGCTGCCACTGTGGATAATGCACCCCCAGAATGAAATTTGTTTTTAATTTACGGTAGTGAAATAGATGCCTCCTAGACTGTGATGTGATGCATGTGTTGGCATTTGGAGAGCAGTATCTCCCTGGCTCTGAGGGAAACCAAATCATAAACAGTAGATTGCTCAGTAATGATGGAATCAGAACAAGAGGGCTAAGCCACTGGATTCCAATACTCAGTGGGTTCAGGCTTGGCAAGCAGGAACGACCATCTCCACAATGGAGAATATATGCTCCAACGCCCTGACTCACTGAACCGAGGACTTCAATCATATTACCCTTGGGTAGCACTCAGTGGGCAGGTCCCATTTTGCCTCACAAACTCCTTACATTTTTTTTCTCACTCCCTCTCTCTCTCTGTCACATCCTAAGAGTTCCCAGTCATTGGCATTTACTAGGTATCTGAACACATCCTCACTGCTTAACATGCATTATCTCAAAGAACTATTTTTCTAAACAACCTTAAGACTTAGGTACTACTAATATAATCCTCTTACAGATGGGGAAGTTGATGCCTAAGAGGATGTCTGGCATCTAGCATGGGTTTATGTACTGATTAATGCTCTGGGGTATTTTGTTAGGTATTAACAGCACTCCCTACCATTTTCCTTCAAAATTAACTCTCACTTTTACCTTTTATTCTATCTTTTTCTTTCTCTCCCAACTGTAGTCTACTCTGCCTTCTCTTCTGTGTTTGATATGCCCCATTCTACCCAAAGTAAGTTGTAAATATCATTTAATATAGAATCTGAAGAGTCTCAGCTTTGAAACAGGTCTGTTTTACCAAAAGCCTTTTAAAATAAGGCAGTGGTTTAAGCTCCTCCAAGCCTTTTTTTTAAAAAAATCATCTCTAAGTTGGAGCCAGTGCTCTGTAGAATCCACCTCACATATCAAATAAAATCACATATATGGAATCCCTTTGTGAACTGGAAATTGCCATAAAGATTAAGGTGTCGTGGAAGTGGAAAAGGGCATGTATGGTAAGGTGAAGTGGAAGACATAGTAAGGCAAGTCTTAGATGGGTCCATTCCAGGCTTGAGAAGCATACAAAACAACTTGTAGAGTAAGGTATAGAATCTGCAACCTGGAGAGAAGTCTACAATTGCTGGGGTTTGAAAAGGACATGCTAAATTATTTTTAGGAAACTGTTGACTAAGTAGTTTATCAATCCTCATGTTTTCAACCTACACACAAGTTTCATGCTCTGCAGCATCTCAGTGAATGCTTTTGTTAATTACCCACTAATTATAACATCATTGAATGGCTACACTGAGGTAACCATATAATTATGGAGCAAAAAGCTCTGAGCAATTACAAGGCTGAGCATATTGGTTGATTACAATAAATCCCCAGCTCATTGTTGATATTTGTCACCTGCTTAATGTCCCTAATCTCTTGATGCATGTGATAAACCATGTGCAACATAGGAAGCAGGGCCTTTGGAGAGAAAGCCCTAATTAAGGAAAAGATAAAAACATATAGTAATGAGTTGGAAGATGTGTTCACTTCTGTTTGTCTAGTCAACATATAGTATTAGGTAACTGCTTTAGTGGTCCTTGTCCTCTAGGGTCTCCTAGTCCATAAGAGGAAACAACTTATATGCACATTATAATGAGTTAGCAATGGTAGAGATGGACATGGAGTGTTATGGGAGCCTAGTGGAACCAGTGACTTAATGGAACACTGGAGAAGATTCCAGAAAATCTTCAGAGACAAGATGATATGTGACATCTATTTTTGAATGATGGAAATATTGCCAAGTGTTCAGAGGAAAAAGGAGTCTTTGCAAACATGTAGTTTTCATAAAGGCTGTTAGCAAATCAGCAAAAACACACACAGAAAGAAAATTATAATCTTTTGTTGCATCCCCTAAAAATACATGCTAGCTTCAAGTAAGCAGAAGTAGTTATCTCAATAGTTACAAATGGGGAGGGTATCTAGTAGGAGGAAACCACCATGAAAGTCTATTTTTAAATGGTTTGATTCTTTCTACCACACCCAGGTTGCTTAAGCAACCCCTTTGTGTTTCTGGAAGAATCTTATGTAACAGCTTCCGTTGGCAAATCTTATAACTGACCTTCATGCTTGGAACAACAAAGGAGCCTGGGAGTGCAAAAGTTGTAAATCTGGAGGTGCAAAATTTGTAAAATGTAAATACGTAATTGTAAAAGAATTACTTTACAACTGCCTTCAAGATAGCATTGTTTTTAGTCTACTATCTTTTCTCCAATTCTAAAACTTTCTAAAGTGCCTCAGGCATTTTTAACCTAATCATTTACTTAGAGAAAGACTGTAAATATTTTAAAACATTGAACTGACATTTTCAGTATATGGTATATGGATTTCTATGGATTTTTTTCAGATCCTGTAGGCGAAAATCAAAAATTCAACTACAGTGTAATTAATATTTACCTTTAATACCTAACATTGGTTCATGATCATTTCACTGAGGAAACTGAAAATTAGTAATTGAATGTATTACATAGCTTAGAGCGATGTAAGTAGATTGTCATATAGAACTATGTTTCTCTTCCCAGTTAAAAAAAAAATTGCACACATGGCAAAAAAAAAGTGACAGTCAATTTCCTCTGAGACAGCATGACAACAGCTGTGTTCTGCACATAACAACATTCAATAAGTGTGTGTTGACTGACTTAGAAATTTCAGACATTACCTTGACAGAAATGTGTCTATAGTTGTAAGAGATTAGACTGGGGACAATGAAAGCAAAACACTATCTGAGAACTCTGTACATAGCCAAGGACATTCTGTTTTGAAGATAATCCATTTTATCAAGCTTCTTTCTACACAATATTAGAGAGTCAGCGCTTTCTGTTAAATTCCTGCCCAACCGAACTGCCCTTTGTGAAGAGCCAATCCTATCTCGATGAAAAGGGAGCATTTATTTTTACTTTTTTAAGATTTTATTTATTTATTTGACAGAGAGAGACAGCGAAAGAGGGAACACAAGTAGGGGGAGTGGAAGAGGGGGAAGCAGGCTTCCCACTGAGCAGGGAGTCCAATGTGGGATTTGATCCCAAGACTTGTGGATCATGGCCTGAGCTGAAGGCAGACACTTAATGCCTGAGCCACCCAGGCGTGCCCGGAAGGGAGCATTTCTAGTTTAACTCCTCTACTTAGATGCTTTCAAGAAATCACCAGTTTCCTTAAGCCTTACCCTATTACTTCAGAAAAAAATTCTTGTTGACCTTTAGAGAAAAATGTCAATTGCATAAAATTACAAGTAAAAATGAGGGTTTTTAAAAAATCATTGTTTTATCACAACCTAGACCTATTTAGAAGCCTCTTATGCAACACTGTGTGTAGCACAGTGTCCTACAGAGTATCGTTACTCAACATACACTTTTTTGGGGGGAGGAAATTTATATATTTAGCTTCCCGTTTTTACCAATGAGATTTAAATTATGGTCATTACTCTTTTCCTACATATACTAATATATTTTGGAAATTGGTAAGCAATGCCTAGCCTATTATATAATCAAATTATATAAGAACACAATATAACATAACTTAGTATACACAGGACATAGTATAACATGTTCCATACTAATGCTAAACAACTGAATTTTTTAATTAACATATAATGTATTATTTCCTTCAGGGGTACAGGTCTGTGAATTAAATAATTGAATATTTACTGTGTTTAGTTAAGATAACCATTAATGGATTCAGTTTCTCATTTACCAAATGGGAATGGAGCCCTACAGTGAAATGTAAAGGATATAATGACTTCAAAAGAATTTTGTGCATTTTAAAGCTCCCTACACAGGCAAGCAATTGTCATCATTGTGAAAGATCTTCAGTGAGTACAACAGAAAAACAGGTGTGTCACTATTTATATTTGAGCTGCTCAAAACAGCTAAAACAATGCCTAGCTTTAAAGGGGATGCAGGGGATGCTTAAGTCAAAGTAAAAGATATTCAATACCCTCCCTAGTGTGGTACAAACTCTAGACGAGGCTGCTTGGCCACACAGAGGCTCTGGCTGGGCCCAATACATCATCTTTCCAAAAAGTATTTCATTGAAACATTATTTGATTTAATCATTGAATACTTGGGCTCAAAGGTCATTAAATACATTCATCTCTTTCCAAGCAGGGCTGCCTTGAAAAGAAAGGTGTTAAGCAAATACAATTATAAATCAGTAATATATTCCAGCTTTGGCATGAGTATGAAGAGTAAGTGTTTAGAATCACTAAAAATGTGATCTGCACTGGAATTCTCATTCTTCCATTTCCTTTATTTTAAATCTACACACCATTAAACACATTATCATACACAGACTCATAGGACATCCATTTGTCACTATACCTGTAGTAAACAGAATATCCTAAAGTACAAGAAACTTTGAAGAAACGTAAAAAGAAAAGTGATGTTTTCTATGTTCAAGAGGGAAATCTTTTTGGATTAAGAGGTACTATTGGTCTTCATGGTTTAATCTTAAACATGCTTCTTTGAATATTAAATGATTTTAGAATATAAACTGGGATTTTAATAGCCCTGAAGGGTCATCCCATATATATTAGCATACTGATCACATGACATTATACTGCTAGAACTTAGTTCACTGGTGAAAATGTCCAACCTACTGCCATGTCAAGGCAATTCATTCTAACTCTGAAGGCTATTCTTGGGAATTTTTCCCACAGTTCTTGTATTCATATCCCTTCAACAGGGACCCCTGGGGACACAGGGATTTCAAATTCTCTGTTCAGAGAGTTACTACAATGCAAGATGAACACTGAAAATAATAAATAATCTTTTCATTTCAAAAGAGGAAAGCAAGAAAAGATTAGAGGACTAGTTATGGGAGAATCAGGTATCAAAGAAGAGAATAATGGTTTTGCTTGAAGTAGAAGGCTCTCTCAGTTATGTTTAAGGAAGCTATATCTGATCACCTGATGTCAAACCATCTTAATAACTAATAAAACAAGTAGTGCTCATGGTGAAAAACAGTGATGAAGAATATACTACTTATACCTTTTACCTGTGAATTTTGATGTGATGGATCTAAAGTTCCTGTGTGATTCCTACTCTACGTGAGGTGTTCTGACAAGAAGACTGTTCAAGTTATAACAAATGGCTACTGCCACCCTTGAATTTATGTTGAAGTCCTCAGTTAGTTCTCATGCATTATATGTATAATGCGTAAGTGTAAGTATACAGACTTGTATCTAACTACAAGGGAATAATACCGGGTCTTAAACATAATAACTAGGGTTTAAAGAAATGAGATTGAGAAAATCATACATATTCCTTCATTAGAATACCAGAAATCATGAGGAATGTATTCAGTGTTAATGTGACATGTGCCAAGAATGTAGCATCATATAAAAAGTAATTCTCTAGGTGTTCCACTTTTTACAAATTCTAGTTCAAATTGTTGGCCAACATGGCAGAGGTCAAAACCCTATATTTCCATATGGTATGTTTTGTTCCATATAAGGACAGGCTTAAAATATGTATCCTTGTTTATTGAAAGACTCTGAAGCCTATTTCACAATATTTGTCCCCTACTCCTTTGGAAAAGAGTATATGGGTCAAAGACGTCACACAAAGGAACTCTTCATGTGGACCAGATGTGCAGGCCCTGCCTACACTGAGAATCATGTTTGTGAATAATAGTAATTCTTCTATTTTCTTCTCCCTCCTTTAGAAATGGTGGCCAACACATCCTTGATTAATGTTTCTAGGTAGCCACTAACATGTGATCACACCAGTTCCTTTTTCCAAGCAGAGACCAATACTATCAGCCTTCACCTTCTATTTGTCCAAACTCATACCTACATGTCTCCATCAATTCTTTCAACAGACATGAATTCGGAGCTGTACTACATAGCTGGGCAAGGATAACAGGATGGAGAAAGCATGGCCATTACCTTACATGAGCTTTGAGTTTAAAAGGTAAATGTGCAAAGTGATCAGTAAATATATTATACAAAGCAAATTAGCTCACTTGTTCCAGGAGAGATTAAGAATTCTGTGGTCCTTCGGAAGAGGAAGATGAGATAAGGCTGTGGTATGGCAGAGTGGAGGGGGAGGTGAAGTTAAAGAGCACTTAGGGGAACAGGGTTTAAAGTAATTCTTATGAGAGCACAATATTTCATGTGGGAATCATGGCCACTATTTAAATGCAGACTGGGGAAAGGATAAGGTATTATAAGCATGTTTGACTTTTTTAGGGTGACCAATCATCTGTTCTAACCAGGAATGAAGGTTCTCTCAGGATGTTGGACTTTCAGTATGAAAACTTAAGAGTCCCAGCCAAACCAGTCACCCTACGTTTCCTACTCTTTCACCAATGCACCCATATGATTTAAGGGTGACTTGCTGATTTCATCACCTGAATGTTCCTTTAAAGTGTCTCCTCCTCTCTTTCTCACTTTCACATTTTCTGCTCAATTTTTATAATCTCTTGCCTTGATTACTCCAAAGGCCTTCTATCTATCTACGACAGAATAATCTTTATAAAATACAAGTCTGGTCATGCCACTGCCTGCTTGGAAATCTTCAATTATTCCCCATTACTTCAGGATACAATTTCTTAGTGTATATAATAATCACATAGGAGGAGAGTTTCTTTAAAATACAAAATATCATTTGTTCATTTATTAATATTTATTAATCCAACAAATATGTGTTGAAGATATCCTATGCATCAAAGACTATTTTAGGAACTGGAGTTAAAATGGTAAGCAAAGCAGGCCATATACCCATCCTCATTTGAAACACATTCTAGTAGGGTGAAAGGAGACAAAAAACAACTATGTATCAACTGTGGTGTCAGATAGTGATAGGCTGTTAGACTTTCAAAGAAAACAAAGGCAAATAAAAAAAATAGAAGGTGGATTTTAGATAGTATGGTCAGGGAAGACATCCCCAAGTGACATCTGAGTATGCAACACACTGTTGGGAATATTTGGGGGAGATAATGTTCTAAAAAGAGAGAACAAGTACAAAAATTTTGAGTTGGGAAATCGGTGCCCTCATGAGAGAGTAGGGAATCTCATATGTTACTGGAAAGGAGTGAGCATGAGAAGATTGACAGGAAGCAAGAACAGAGGGCAAGCTAGGAGCCAGAGCATCTAGAGATTTGTAGGCCATTTTAAGGGCTTTTGATTTCATTCCAATGAGATGGTCAGCCACGTACAGTTTTGAGCAAAGGGGTGACATGATTTGCATTTTAAAAAGGTCTCTCAGGCAGCTGTTATGCAAAGACACTATTAGAAGAATACAATCAGGGAAACCATGTAGGAGGTTTTTATTGTAGACAGGGAGATGATACTGGATTGGAATACTGCAGTATCAGAGATGTCAAGAATTGACAATGCCCAGGCCTCACCCAAAACCTCCCTCCAGCAGCCATACTTCACTACATGCACACTTTGCACACATCTCTATGTGTTGTTGACTCTGCGAGTAATTTCTTTTTTACTATCCACATTGCCTTGTCCTGGATACCTCACCTTCTTAAAAAGAATCATCTTGTTCAGGAAGGCATTCAAAGCTCAGTTTGGGTTTGATAACCTGTCTGTGCTATATTGCACCTGTATTTAATTTACACACTGGTTTTGGCTGCCTGTTTTACATGTCTGTTTATACATTGCTCAATGCTCATATTCAGTCTCTGAATCTCTTCCTCCTTCTTGCCCTCTTCTCTCTCTCCCTCTAGCGCATGCACGCACACACACACACATCCCCCAAAATGACCAGAAATTGCACACTACTTGGAAAGGTATTTTGAAAACAAGGATATTTGATCAATGAACTCATTCATTCATCCATTCAGTAGTACATTATCCATTCAGTAGTACATTGTTTAGCATCTGCCAAATGCAAATATGCAGGTAGATACTAGATGTTGGAGATACAATGATAATGGGACACAATCAGCACTGATTGCCCGTCCAATCATCAGTACATTTCAATTGTGACAGAAGAGTACATTATCAAAAACACCTAAAACGAACAAAAAAACAGGATGCACAGAGGCTCATACACTGGGAAATAATCCCAGATGAGACTTTGCAGAAACTCTCACTCCTACAGCTACACTTCAATGATTAAACAGAGTAAAAATTTAAAAATGTGTAACAAATGTTCTCTATTCCAAAGGGTACAGAAAGAAATAATTTTGATAGAAACTATCAAAATGTATAGTCAATCATGAGTGACATGAAACCAACCCCAATCCAGGTCAAGGACAACCTACACAATAAAATGCAGCCCTATAATAGAATCAGCATGTGACCAGGATAATTCTATGGCATACAGTGCTGATGGCAGATACAGAAAAAAGTTGTTCTTTGCATATAGACACTATAAAAATATAAAAGCAACTTACAGGCCACGTGGCTTATGGCAAGTACCACCTTCTTGTAAAAGCAATACAAGATGGATAAGAAAATCATGGGGCAAACCCAGAAGAAGCCAAGCTCCCCAGGGCACAGCCAACCAGCCAGGGGGCATTGACCTTTCTGTTCTCACTGTGACCATCCTTTGCAGCAGGAGGATGCTCTTCTACTACTGAGGCTGTTGAATAGCTTGCAGCTGGAGTAGACAGCTTAATTACTGACATCCATAAATTCAGTGGCCAACAATCCTCATGGGGATTTCTGAAACCACTCAGCTACAGATGGAAGAAAGGGATCTGCTTCAGGGTAAAGAACTGCTTGGGTTAGAACGCATCAAGGCAATCATGCATGCTGTGAAAACCAAAACGGCATACTGCTCTTGTCTGTGGCTGCTAAGATGATAATTAATAGGAGCCAAAAGGTGATCCCAGTCTCTGAGAATTGATTACTGAAGGACTAAAAATTCAGGGCAGCGTATTGATTCAGAGACACCTTTAGAGTCAAAAAACCCCTAAATTCCAATTATAGAGCTTTATGCTTTTCATTAACTGATTGCAAAATCTTAAAACTATTATTTTTTTGTTTTTTCTTCCCCCAGTAATGGTCTTTAATAGCATTATAAAAATTGATCAACAGTATTTCCTCCATGTAACAATTCAAATGTCCTTAAAATCTCATCTCTTTCTAGCTCATTTTTCATCCATTTGTAATGTAAAATATTATAACATGCTTTTGTACCTTTTCTCCTTTCACCTCTCTTTATTTTTTTTGTTCTTGTAGTTACTCCTACAAATGTAAAAATAAAAAAAAAAAGCAAACAAAAAGCAGAAGTAATCTTGTAAACAAAGGACTTTTTTTTTTAAGATTTCATTTATTTATCTGACAGAGAGGGAGAACACAAGCAGGGGAAGTGGCAGTCAGAGGGAAAGGGAGAAGCACACGCTCCACTGAGCAGGAAGCCTGATGTGGGGCTTGATCCCAGTACCCTGGGATCATGACCTGACCCTAAGGTAGAATCTTAACAGACTGAGCCACCCAGGCGCCCCTAAACAAAGGATTTCAAAAGCAAGTGAATTTCAGACCGCTCACATTTAAGAAATGATCATTACAGAAATTCCAAAAGTCCATGTGTTCCTCTGTGTTTTCTTAAATACTTTATCACAGAATTCATCACCATCCATCAACTGAAAGTGAGAATTTACTGATTTTATATTAAATCTACTACTGGAAACTAACCCCAAACTCAATTTTAGTATTGATACCAGTGGGAAGGGCATCTATCTTTATGTCCCAATTTCACTTTTTTATCCTATCCCAGGGGTTTGTCCTGATGCTCAAGTGTGTTAAATTTAGATTACTGGCTACCATTTATTATGTCTTGATATCATGTGATTCTTCATTATCTTTTTTAACAGTTGAGTGAGAATGGGATAAAATTGTGTCATAAGGAAAGAACACTGGCTATGGATTCAAAAACCTATTAGAAATAATAACAATGTATGATCTTCAGTACTTGCTATATGACAGGAACTATGTTCAAACTATTATACTTAGTGACTTTTAATTCTTGCTCTCATATTTACTAATCTTGTATAATTGAACTTTTTTAATGTCTCAGACTCAATCACCTTCTATAAAAATGGTATAATAATTACTCTTATATGGGGTTATTGCGAGAATTAAATGAGACAAAAAATGCAAAAGCAGAGAGCCTGGAGTGGAATGGGTTAATGCTAAATGATCATTTTAAACAAGGCATCAAGAATTTACCCTCTATAACATCAGATTAAGAAAAAAATAATTTTTTTCTCTCTGGTTGTTTTAAAACTCTGTGTTCTCACACAATCCAGTGAAGGAAAATGTCAAAACCAAGAACAGGCATTGGCAAGGGAGGGGGAACCACAGCCCTGAATTCAGATGGTTAAGTACAGAAACTTCAGAAGCTATGGACATTCAGGAGCTTGGTTTCATTTCTAGTAAGTGATACAACTTAAGAGCATGGCCAAATTGTGAGCCAAAGAAGAAAAGGTATTTAATACTTAATGCTTTTAGGAGCAGAGAGTTTTCAGCTCTTTAAAAGTACAGGACAGATATTGGCTAAAAGGTATTTGTTGATGGAGATAATGAGATAGAAACTGAATGAAAACAATGAATGACTCAGATTAATATTCACTAAATTACTCTTATTCTTTGCCCTCAAGTCTCTGCTTCAAAAAAGAAAATCATATTCTTTAGCCCATTTCTATCTCTCATCTCTTACTCTTTTCCTTCACAAAATACTCACCCAGTGCGTCCATGACCTTTTTCTCATTCATTCCTCAACACAAATCCCACCTCCCTCTCACTCTTCATACATTACTTAATGACTCTATATTTGCTAAATATAAAGGATATTTTATGACCTTGGCATACTTGACATTTCATGCTGTTGACTGGCCCTTCTTTGAATGCTCCCTTTCTTTATAACCTATGTATTCTTCTTTCCTGCTATGTTTTTGGCAACTCAAGTGCTTCTTGATTTTATGACCACATTAATGTTGCTATTTATCAGAGTACACATTTGTGCCTTAGCTCTTCTTAACCTATTCTTCATAATCAAAAACTGGCTTGCCTTTGCGATGATTTAAAACTATGTCTCTGTAGAAGACCTCCCTCTTCAGCTCCAGCTCTATTGCACATTATGACTTGAACGAGCCAAAAGCTCAACTGTCTAAAATTAACATGTCCACTTGTAGTAGTTTCTCAAGAAATGGTACCATAAATTAACCCAGTGGCCTGAAAAATTCCCAGATTTCTGCCTTTTCCATACCAAGAACACAAAGCAATATTAATTTTACTACCTAAATACCTCTAAACTCTGCCTCATACACTCCATGCTCACCTCCAACACTGTAACTTTTTTCTTTAAAGATTTATCTATTTATTTGAGAGAGAGCAAGCAGGGTCAGGGACAGAGGGAGAGAATCTCAAGCAGACTCCCTCGCTGAGCAGGGACCCTGATGCAGGGCTCTGTCCCTCATGACCCGGAGATCATGACCTGAGCCAAAATCAAGAGCGAGATGCTTAACAAAATGAGCTACCCACATGCCCCTGCAACACTGTAATTGTATAAAAGCATTCCTAATGCAGACATTGTTAAACTATGTTCTCAGAACTTTGGGTACTTCCACAATTACTGAGGGAAAGGAAAAGGTAGGCAGAACAATCAGGTCCTATGTTCCTCATTCCTACTTCAAGCAAGCAGGTCCCCTTCTATCTGAGGTTTCAAATAAGATTTCATTTGAAATGTGAAGATTTTTGCTATTTAGAATATTCTAACCATTATTCTACATCTAAGCCATTCTGCAGGTATTGCACTAATGTGCAAACCTTATCATGTCATTTCCTTGAAAAATACCCTTGGTATGAATAAGGGTCTGTTCAGAGAATTGATGAGGAGTAATAGATTTATTATAAGTATTCCACCCTACACTAAGTCTGTGGAATTCGTGGAAGGTTGCTTAGGCATCATATGATAAGATGAAGTCATTAGGTCAGGAGGACTAGCAGTCGGGAAGAAAAACTGGAGGGGCAGTGAGGAAAACTGGAGTCCCTGAGAACAACTGAATGGGCAACCCCAAACTGGAACCCACATATGTCTTTCAGTGCTTTCAACCTTAACAAACCATGCAACCTACAGAAGAATCCACTGTCCTCCATCACAGATATGCAGACATTCTGGCTCAGGATTCAAAGAAGCTGAAAGAGGAGAGTTCTTGTTTAGCAGTTCCTACAGGGAAACTTCTTGACTGTGAGTGTCCTGAGGAGTTGACTAGGTACATAGAAAAAGTCTTTCTCCATAAAATCTATGTCACATTCATATACAGCTTGCAGCAAAGTACTAGGTCATCCATGCTAATTCCCATCTAGGCCAGGGAAGGAGCATTTTCACAGTAGCCTGGGAACTGCCTGTGCTGTAGTAACCTCCCATAGACAACAGAAGGAACAGTGAGGGGCCAAGTGTGGTGATGGGTGGACTGTGTATTGGACTTCACTAAGGTGGCTGATTCTGTCAAATACATCAGTGTGTGAGGAATTCTATGAGAGATCAGCTGTCAAGGGAAGTTTGCACATCATTCTCTCACTCTGTGAGGGAATCATGGAAAGAGCTGTAGCTGTGATAGAGACACCAAATTCATTTACTGTGACTAGGAGTACAGGCCAAGGTGACACTTCTCAGGCATCAGTATGATGTGCATTCCAGTAGCACTCCACACAGCCTTCAAGTACAGTATTCCCTCAAGGGGGAGTGATTTTAGTTTTAGAAAAAAAGGACAAATGTCCTATGGTAAAGATTATCCATAGAACAATCATGCTGCAGATGTAGTTATGTTTAGGCGGAGGTCGTATGGTATTTTTACTTGCAGCGCTAAGAAAAATACTACCTTTTGACTTTTTAAAAACAGAAGATGACAGGTTTCAATGTTTTATACAATTTAGAGATTTTCACTACAAGTACATATCTCTAGTCTAAATCTCTTTCTCTGTCCCAAACTTCCATAAAAATATTTAAAATCAATGTGTACACTTAGTTCCACTCCTACCCTCATTTTCTTTTTTTTTCTACCCTCATTTTCCCTACACACACACACAAACACACACACACACACACACTCAATTAGAAGATGAGGTTATGGACTCATTTTTTTCCCCAACTTTCTATTTAAATTCCAGTTAGTTAACATACAGTATATGCATCAGTTTTAGGTGTAGAATTTAGTGATTCAACACTTACATGTAACACCAGGTGCTCATATAACAAGTGCCCTCTTTAATGCCCATCACCTATTTATCCCATCCCCCTCCACCCATATGGATTCATTTTTATTAATTATTTTCTAACTTCCACTCTAACTCAGGCCCATATTACCTCTGACTTATGAAAGCACAAGTCAGGAACCCACACTAGTACTTCAATATGTGCAAATTCCAGCTAAGCTTAAAAACAATTCTTCCTTGCTCTGAACTCAACGTCTGGCCATTATGCTGACATCTGTACTTGAGCTCTCTATGATTTTCATGTCCCAGCATCTCCTGTAGGATTCTGTAGTATCCTGCAAATTGTGGTCACACTTCTGAGTGATGGCCTGCTTTTTGAGGTTTCCTTGAATGCTTCTCTCACGCTGAGCAATGTCTGTCTCTTCAGCGCTTAACACGCCTCCTGAAATCCTTACATCAGCCTCTCTGGAGGGCAGTAGTGTCTCCCAGAGAAGGCTGACCTGGATGGCTTCTCTGTTCTTCCTATTAATATGCTCTGTGTAGGTACCACAAGTTCCAGATATCTCATACGATATTACAGGGAAACGGTTCTATTACAGATTTTTTATCAAAGTCAGGATCAGAAATCCAAGAAGATATTAAATGTGTTAGGCAGTAGGCCGTAAAGAAAGTAATTTCCCAGCATATTGGCAGATATCCTGTACCCTAGCTATGCTTTTTCCTTTTTAAGAGAAATCCTTTCATATGCCTAGAATGAAAATGTAGTCTTGATGACTGACTTTGGTCCAAAAGAAATCTTCTGTTTCTCAAGCATACTATTCAATGGAAACATACAGATTATATAAGTTCTTAATGAATCGTGCTGCAATACCAAAGTGGAAAATGACTGTAATATAGGAAGAACTGAACTTGTCAGGACTTCCAAGGCTATATCTTATAAAGAGAGTATCACCCACATGGTGTGTGCCCCATTAGGTTCTGTGGAAACCAAGAAGTTACACTGAGATTTGCTGACATGTTCTCCTCTATGCGGCTTACTTCTGATTTGATGTTGCAAATATGACTAATTAAATCAGAAACACAAACTTATAAAGCATAAATGTGTGCCTTCTTACTTTAAATCTATAGCCCACTCAAAAACGTCACAGACATTCAGAAGGGCCAAAAAATAACAATTATATTCAGCATGGACTTCAAGACTTTCCACCATTCAAACCTGTAACTCCAGCCTTGTCACCCACAACTCCCATGGGTGTATTTCATGCTTCAGCTGAGCTGAGTTATGGCTGGCATTGATTATCATCCTCACCTTCCCACAACTGTGCATTTGGTCTGCTGCTCTCCTGGTGGACTCCCATTATGTCCACATCTAAATTTCCAAGTATCTAAAGTCCCCTATCAAAACTGCCCCCTTCACAAATCCTTGGTTATTTTCCTTCAATGTGTCTTAATGCCTCTCTCTCTGCTGAACCCTTACGACACTTTATAATTTTTTTTCATTTTTCCTTATCTGCCTTTTTGTTTTTGTAATATCATCTAGAGCCTCTTGCTAATTATTACTGGACTGTAAGATTTTTAAATTCAGCACTGATACTTTGGATTCAAAATCCATTGGCTAATTTAAATTGCATATTTTCAGAAGGGGAGAAACCCCTTTTTAAACATAGAAACAGAGCTTCAAAGTAAAGTCAATATAGCAGTAGTTCACAAACTTTAGTGGGCAAAGTCAAAGGGAACTTGATTTATGAAGTCTGATAGATTCAGAAAGTGGTATTTTGAACAAGCTAATCAAGTGATTCTGATGCAGGTGGTCTGAGCACCACACTTTGAGAAACACTGCCAGAAAGAGCACACAATTGCCAAAGGAAGCAAAGACAGGTGGTAGCCAATGTGTATAACAAACAATTATCTATAATTTAAAACTTAACTAGTTCTGGCATCACAGTACAGAAAGCTGGTCCAAGTACAGAAGTGGTTAGCTGTATACAATAAACATCTCATCATCTAAAAGGTGCAGTAAAGGGAAATTACACTGGACAATTGTTGTACACAAATTGAAAAATGGACATATAGAACTCTGTTAGAAAAAAGTGAAATAAACTTACTGAAATGATTCTGTTAGTTTTAAGGATGGAAGACAAAAATATCACATACGTACCATGGAAGAAACTTAGTTAGAAATAGTCAACACCAATATTAAATCATGCAATATCGATCTGGAGCTTAAGATAATGTACCACAAGTTAGAGAAAGAGTTTAAAATCTAGGAAGCCATCAAAACTTATAAACCTTGGGGCGACTGGGTGGCTCAGTAGTTAAGTGTCGGCCTTCACCTCAGGTCATGACCCTGCGGTCCTGGGATCAAGCCCTGCATTGAGCTCCGGGCTCAGCGGGAAGCCTGCTTCTCCCTCTCCCACACCCCCTGCTTGTCTTCCCTCCCTTGCTGTGTCTCTCTCTGTCAAATAAATAAATAAAATCTTAAAAAAAAAACTTATAAACATTACCTGCTTGCAAAAGAGGTATCTAATTGCACATAGTTGTTTTTTCTTTGATGTCCTGATTTTCTGTCATATAAATATATTTTTAAATGAAATTTATATTTATAATATAAAATATGCTAAAGCATATCCCAAGCTTCCTCAAACTTAAAGAGTCTCTTAGTAGGAATAAAATTGCATTCACAGCAATATTTTTTTAAAGATTTTATTTATTTATTTATTTGACAGAGAGAGATCACAAGTAAGCCTAGAGGCAGGCAGAGAGAGAAGAGGAAGCAGGCTCCCCGCTGAGCAGAGAGCCCGACTCAGGCCTAGATCCCAGGACCCTGGGATCATGACCTGAGCTGAAGGCAGAGGCTTTAACCCATTGAGCCACCCAGGCACCCTAGCAATAGTTTTAATATTGTTCCTACACCTCTTCTTTCAAAGGACTTCCAGTTCCTTGCCAAAGTCTTCTCCACTACTTCTGGGAGAATTCAGGAGATGTCCTGTATGCTCAGAAATACATCTTCTTTTATTATGCACAGATGCTGAGTTGCTTGGCATTATCTGGGTACTACTCTGCTTGCTAAGTACCTATCACTTCTTGTCAGTCATTACTGAGTAGCTCCTAGTCCACCGGACCCTGTAATCCCCTTCTACAGAAAAATCACTGGCACCACCAAGATGCTAAAGTCCATGGTGTTCTTTTGAAAAATGGAGAAGGATGCTTCTCTCCTTTACAGTGCACTCTGAATGCTGTAGCTTAAGGCTGAGATTTTTCAGCCTTTTTTGCTCATACACATTCTAATTTTCATAAAACTCAGATATGAACGCTAAAGGTGGGTGGGCCAAGACACTATTATGAATTACACACATATCCACTGCCTTCCCAAATACTTATACACCCAGTGTATGCTGTTCCAAAAACTTCTTATTGCTTAGGTGAGTGAGCTTCTCTCGATTCTCCATTACCATCTGTGTCTAGGTTTATTTATAGTCCAGCAAAGGATACTGCTATTTAAGTAATAGTTATATTAAGTCATAATAGTTATATTGTATTGTTTACATTAAAAATTATACTTTCACAGTGAAAACTTGCTCAAGTGGGAAAAATATTATATAAAGTATAAACATCATACCTGTGAAAAGCTAGTTTGTTTTTGGTTTCTAGGTTTGTTTTTTTTTGTTTTGTTTTTTGTTTTTTTTTCTTAAATCATAAGAGCTAATCCAGAGACTACAAGCTGCCTGGTAAATACTTATATAAATTATGTAGACAGTGGCTGAAATAAAAGAATGTCTATAGGCTTTAATAAGAGATTGCAAATTGGTAAATTTTGGGGGGGCCTATACACTATTATAATTTAAATAATAATTAAGATAATTCAGCAGTAAAAAAATAATAGTAGCTGACATTAATTAAATGCTTACTGTGTGGGACCTTACATGAATTTCACTCATTTACTCCTCACAAAATCCAACAAGGTAGGCAGCACTGCAACTGTACAGTCCTGCCAGGATAACAACCATGACATGGTCTACACAGCCTTTGAGACAACACTATTTTGAGCTCCATTTTCCACCGAGAAAACTCAAACATGGACCAGATGAGTAACACAGAATAGTCATGGACTAGACAGTGTCAGAGAGCCAGGATTCAAATGCAGGGTCTCAGGCTCTAAAACATGCCCTGTGCTCTACTGGCTCTGAAATCAGAAGATTTCACATTACAACTCCTACTTTGGCTCCTGTGGAAAAATCAGATGATCTGGTGACAACAGCCCCTCACATTGTCATGATGGTTTCTCCTCTGCACAAACACATGCACATCAGCATTTTAGCACAGTCCATTCCTCTCTACTGTCTCTCCTTGACAGGGGGGACTTTAACATTGTATTTGCCTTCCTGCTCTTTCTACAGTAGAGTTGAAAGGAAGGTAAAAGATCTCTCATATACTTGTCTCCAACCCAAATGATAGTTCAAGAGGGCCAAGCATTCTATCAGTCCTTCTTTACACATGACACACCACTGGCCCAGTATACATGTGAATTTGTGAATCTAGATCTTGGTTTTCAAACCAAGACCTATAAAATAACAGCAGATCTCAAAATTATACCTGCAGCTATAAAATTCTGAGTTCCACTCTAAAGTAGCAGAATGGATAGATTTTTGATGATAGGCTTTGGATTAGTCAGATCTAATTTAAATAAAAGCTTCACCACCTATTAGCTCTATGACTGAGGATAATTATATTTTAAGCCCTGAGCCTCAATTTCTATTACTATTCAGTATTTCTAACAAAATAAATATGCTGAGCCCATCCATACTCATTGAATGAATAAACAATTATGTGAATGAAAATATAAGTGAAAATGTGTAAAATGCTAAACAAGTACTGCTATTTTGTATTAGTTTTCTGCATTGACTCTTAGTTTCATGTGTGAGTCTTCAACAGTTTAATAAGAAAAAAGAAAAGTGCTAATACTAATCATTCAAAACTATCTATATACTGATTATTTTCCCCTTGTAGATTCTAATCAGAATGCTATGAAACAATGGTTATGTGATTTGCTAAAGCTGCACTTTTCTTTGATCTGTCAGTGTTAAAGTCAAAGTTTCTCCTGCAGAGTGAGCAGATATATCTGGGAATTGCAACTAAGATCCTGGCCAATGATTTTCTTCCTCAAATGAATGACGGAACTTTTGTTACTTGAATATATTCTCCCTCTCACACCAGCCCTGAGGAAGTAACTATTTACCTGAATATATAAGTGCTGCTGATTGACAAAGCATTTGGAAAAGGTAAATGATACCAAAAATGAAACTAGGATGTCCATTAGTTTCATATTACATGCATCACTTTGCATTATATAGTTTGGATATTTGTCTGTTGCAATATTAGATTGTTAGAGTGTAATATTACAAAGGGTACAGCCAAGTGTTTTACAGAAAGCAGATGCTCAATAAATGCTTGCTCAAGAGGTAAATGAATGGATAAATAATCGAGCACATAGCAGAAAAGCTCACTGTATTCACACTCCTTTGCATGAGATCACATATACAATCAGCCTGAGTATCGAGAGAGAAAGAAAAATAAAATAGATTAAGTCATGGTCTCAGCAGACATCTCCTGCTTCATTCGATTAGGTTATCTCCAGATTTCCAAAGGTAAGAAATGAGATGGAAAGGTGGCTTTAGTTTTTCCTCTAAGCATATGACTTCCTAAAGGGGACTTGAAGTGTCTTCATGACTACCCCTTTAAATATATAAAGATATCCTGGTTGGAAATGACAGTGGAGTAGAAGGACAGTAGGCTTCCTTAACCTATAAATACAAATAGGTAACTATCAAATTATTAAAAAAAAAACCCAGATATTGACCTGAGGACTGGCAGAACAAACTCCACAACTAAAGACAGAGAACAGATCATATCAAAGAAGGTAGGAAGTACAAAGATGAGGTTTAGGAGAGAAATGGATCATGGCCCATGCAGTGGGGAGGGAGCCACAGTCACAGAGAAAGGCAAGAGAGAGACTAACACACACGGGAACACATGGAGAAAATAAATCCCCATAGCACTTGGCTTAGGAAGTAAGAAGGGCTGAATTTCATGAATTCTTGCAACCAGCTGGGCTTAAAGCCTAGAGTTTGAAGGGTCACTAGGCTCGGCTCTAGGAAACCTCAGAGGACATTGGGGCTGCTCTTGCACAGACAGCAGGAAAAGAACCCATAGACGTACAGCATGGAAACAGCAAACTAAAGAGTGCCTGGGACACACAGTGGGGAGGTTATTCACTGATCATGGAGCAAGCCAAAGAGAGACAGAGTTCATGGAGAGACAACTCCAGGGACAAAGGAATAGGAGGGTGCCATTTACCTGCCCCTCAGCATAAGCACAGACCCATCGCTGGGAACCAGCGCAGGATCCACACTCACTGTCCAACTTGCTTACACTAACTCCCCACCCCCAAAGGTCCAGTGGAACTTCCCCTTCCAGTCATGCCTGCTTTAGTCCCAGGGCAATGGGTCCCCTCCCCAGGAAGACCAGTCCAAACCCCAGCTCACACTGCATCTACCATCTACCAATGGGGGAGTTCTGCAGAGCCTCAGTTCCATTGACAATGGCTACCAGTCTCATTTAATAAACAGATCAGAGTACATTTAGTATAAATGTGTTACATTCAGGCCAGGGACCAAACAGTACCTATCACAGGCAAAGAAAGTCTCTGCAGGTAACTGACCTGAAAGATAGAGTAGCCAAGACAAAAGACCAAAGCACACACAGTGCACACTGGACACATTCCTGGAAGTGCCAGGCCCTGGGGAAGAGAGGACACTACATAGCAGAGCACTAGAGGACCTCTTCTTCATAAGACCATTGCCCTCAAGAACAGGAGACATAGCTGACTTTCTTCCACAGAGAACAGGGAGAGAAACTTACACAAAATTAGAAGACAGAGAAATTTATCCCAACTGAAAGAACAGTATAAGGCCATGCCCAGAGATCTAAGTAAAAGAGATAAAAGTGCAGCTGCAGTGCTGCCTACCTTGTAGGATTTTGTGAGGACTAAATGAGTGAAATTCATGTACGGTCCTACAGAGTAAGCATGTAACTAATGTCAGCTACCATTATCTTTTTACTATTGAATTATTATCTTAATTATTTATTTAGGAGAAGAAAAGGATGTCCATTTTCATTGCTTTTATTCAATATAATACCAAAGTCCTAGCCACAGCAATCAAAAAGATATCCAAAATGGTAAGGAAAAAGTAAAACTTTCACACTTTGCAGATGACATGAATTTATATATAAAAAACCCTTTAGATTCTATCAAAAGACTGAGAAACTTGTTGCATTTCTATATATTTCTATATATCAATAGCAGCAGAAAGAGAAATTAAGAAAAAAAATCCCATTAACAAATGCATCAAAACCAATAACATACCTACGAATACACCTAAACAATGTGGTGAAAAACCTGTACTCTAAAAACTATAAAACACTGATGAAAGAAACTGAAGATGACACAAAGAAATGGAAAAACACACATCACAAGCTCAAGGATTGGAAAAACAAATATTGCTAAAATTTCTATACTATCCAAAGCAATCTATACATTTAATGAAATCCCTATCAAAATATCAATGGTATTTTTTTTGCAGAACTGGAACAATTCTAAAATTTTTATGGAACCAGAAAAAGAGCCCGAATAGACAAAGTTATCTTGAAAAAGAAAAGGAAAGATGGAGGCATCACTATTCCAGATTTCAAGTTATATTACAAAGATGTAGTAACCAAAACAGTGTGGTACTGGCACAAAAATACACACATAGATCAATGAGACACAATAGAAAACCTAGAAATAAAACCACAACTATGTGGTCAATTAATCTTCAACAAAGCAGGAAAGAATATCCAATAGAAGAAATAGTCTTCTCAACAAATGGTGTTGGAAAAACTGGACAGTATTACATGCAAAAAAAAATAATAGACAACTTTTTACACCAGAGACAAAAACAAATTCAAAATGGATTAAAGACCTAAATGTGAGACCTGAAACCATAAAAATCCAGGAAGAGAAACAGGAGGTAACCTTGTTAACACTGGCTGTAGCAACATTTTGGTAGGTATGTCTCTTGAGGCAAGGGAATCAAAAGCAAAAATAAACTATTGGGACTACATCAAAATAAAAAGCTTCTGCACAGTGCAAAGACAATCAACAAAACTAAAAGGTGACCTGGAATGGAAGAAGATATTTACAAATGACATCCAATAAAGGGTTAGTATTCAAAATATATAAAGAACTGACAAAACTTAACACCGAAAAAAACAAATAATCCAATTAAAAAGGGGCAGAAGACATTGATATTTCTCCAAAGAAGACATCCAGATGGCCAAAAGACACATGAAGAGATGTTCATCACCACTTACCATCAGGGAAATGCATATCAAAACTACAATGAGAAATCACTTCACACCTATCAGAACAGCTAACGTCAATGACACAGGATACAACAAGCGTTGGCCAGGATATGGAATAAAGGAACTCTCATGCACTGTTAGTGGGAAAGAAAACTGGTGCAGCCACTATCTAAAACAGTACGGAGATTCCTCAAAAAGTCAAAAATAGGTCTACCCTATGACTCAGCAATCACACGATGAGGTATTTATCCATAGAATTCAAAAACACTAATTCAAATGGACACATGCATTCTTGTTTACACCAGCATTACTTACAATTGCCAAATAATGGAAGCAGCCCAAGTGCCCATCAAATGATAAATGGATAAAGAAGTTGTGTGGTGTGTGTGTGTGTATACATCTATATATATAATATATATATTATTATATACAATATATTATATATTTTAATATTTTAGATTTTAATATTTTGTTAGATTTTAATATTTCAAGATTTTTAATATTCATAATTACTGATATTGATAACTGATAATTACTTATTTTGATATTGTTGATAATAAAATAGATTTTAATATTTCAAGAAAAATCTATTTTAAGTGTATTTAATTTGTATAGAGAATGAAAAATATCTAATGTGTTCTGAGATTAAAGATCATAGGGATTCCTTTTTTTTTTTTTGAGAAACGTCATGGACAATAGCTTAAAAGAGAAAAAAATGGTAACTTTCCGTAATATATGATGGTATAAATCCATGTTTATTTAACTCCTCTCCTGAAGTAAAATAAATGATTAGTAAAAAATGAGATGAAAATCCTGTTTACAGTGAGACTAAACAAAGATAGCTATAAATCTCACATCACAGCCTGTCAAAAATGCCTGTCAGACATCGTGCCTCTTAGGTTAAATCAAGATGGATCTTAAAACTCAATACAGTATTTCACAGTGCAAATACTGCATACTTTTTCTAAAAGTTATGGATAGCACTTCTAAGCACCTTTATTTTTATCTTTTTCGTGGAAAAATTAGGTGCAAGAAGGGGTAAGAAAATAAATAGAGTACTTGACAGCCATTTCTATGCATGATAATAGAGAAAAGATCAGAGGGAAGGCAGTGTTAAAAGAAGCATGCAGTGTAGTAGTATTTATTTACAAAGAATCTAACTCCCAAATCAAAAAATTTTATAAACATGAAAAGGATGTATGTGGGAAAACTTTCAGTAGCTATTACTTGCTGACTCATTCAATGTATCAGAGGAAAACATTAAAATTGGATATAATTTTTCATTTTTACACAATATATGTAAGTCAAGTACACTTTAATCTTATGATGTGAATTATACCTCAAGAAAGCCGAGGGAAATATTAAACAAACAAAAAAATTTAAACAAAAAGCCTGTGAATTTCAGAGATGGCCACCTCAACTTCAGCCAGGTGATTTCTTTCCATTTCTATATGATGAAATTTGAGGACTGATATGTCCCTAGGATACAAGATGTAGCATATTGGATTTTATTATGAAACACTTTGGGAATAAACAACTACTGAAAAGTGAAGAAAGCAGTGTTGGGTAGAGTAAGAAAATCAAATGTTATGCTGTAAGTGCAAAGGCATGAGCTAATCTCCAGGTAGCTTGGGAGCTGGAATGACCCTGCAGAGTTGTCCAAACTGGCACAAAGGATCAAGCTTTTATGATCTGATATTTTCGATTACTGAATGCTTTCAGAGACTGGGCTTCCCTCTTCAGATGAGAGCAACTCCCAATAGTTGGGGGAATGAGTACTTTATTCCTGAAGCTGGTAGGTGTGGAAATAAATTCCTGTACATTAACAAAAATAAATGTAAAACTGAATAGTAAGGTCAGAAGGAATAGTAAACAATTCATAATGTATCAATCCAATCATATTTTATGACTTTACTGAATTAAGGTCTAAAGAAAGAGTCTGATGGAAACTGAAATAAAATCAGTACACCACCTCCATAAGGAAAACATTAGGCTTATTCCTTACTGTTTCATAATAACATTTGGTACCAGAAAACAACAGCACATCACTTACAATATTTTTAATTTAATCTTCCAGTACTTCAAATTTTGTTTATCATGCCTGCTTTACAAATATTTTTTTCTGAAGCTAGTAATAATACCATGACTGTTTAGTAGGTTAGGGGATAATATGCTAAAAGTTATTGTAGGCAGGTGCCTGGGGCTCAGTGGGCTAAGCATCTGCATTCGGCTCAGGTCTTGATCGCAGGGCCAGGATTCTAGACCTGCATCTGGCTCCTTGCTCAGTGGGGAGTCTGATCCTCCCTCTCCCTCTGCCCCTCCTCCAGTTTGTGCTCGCTCTTGCTTATTCTCTCTCTCTCAAATAAATAAATAAAATCTTTAAAAAAAGACATTTTAGGCACTTAATTGTGATTACACAATTTCTACTAGAATTCTCCAAAAGTCTTGGAGGTGCATGAAGGATGTGTCACTCTTTTGTGCTCTTAAAGCTGAAAATCATAAGGGTATTGAGATGTGTATTAAACACCACTACCAGAATGTAAACATGAAATTCATGTAACAACTTGCTTTTGAAAAACCTCTGGGAGCACACAGCAGTCAACTGGTCAAACATGAGCCCGTGCTGGGGCCTGGCACTGCATTTCACACCTTGGGGTAAACAAAGTCTCTGGTCTTGAGAATCTTGCCAGCTAGTAAGTAGATAAGTTAGTGGCAGGTATCTATAAGGGTAGTGACAAAGATAAAATAGAGGAACATGCTAGACAAGTGAGTGCTGCTGATTTAGCCAGGGGGGTCAAGAAGGGCCACTCTGAAGAAAGTGGTGTTTGTTTTTTTAATTATTTTTATAATTTTTTAAAAATTTTAATTCCAGGATAGTTGACATACAGTGCTATTTTAGTTTCAAGTGTAAAATATAGTGATTCAACAATTCTATACATTATTCAGTGCCCCCCTACCCATTTCACCCATTCTCTTAGCCACCACCTCTCTGGTAACCATCAATTTGTTCTCTTTAGTTAAGAGTCTGTTTCTTGGTTTGTCTCCTTTCTTTTTTTCTTTTTTCTTTTTTTGGTTCATTTGTTTTGTATCTTATATTCCACATATGACTGAAGTCATATGGTTTCTCTCTTTCTGTGACTGACTTATTTAGTTTAGCAATATTCTCTCTAGATCCATCCATGTCATTGAAAATAGCAAGATTTCATTCTTTACATGGCTGAATAATATTCCATTGTGTGTATGTGTGTAGATATATATCACTTCTTTTTTTCATTTTATTTCTTATAATATTTAGGTTTTGGGGGGTTTTATGTAAATTCAAGTTAGTTAACATACAGTGTAGTATTGATTTTAGGAGAATTTAGTGATTCACCACTTACGTGTAACACCAAGAGCTCCTCCCAATAAGTGCCCTCCCCTCCTTAATGCCCATCACCCATTTAGCACCTCACTCACCTCCCCTCCAGCAATCCTCAGTGTCTTCTCGATAGTTAAGAGTCTCTTGTAATTTGTGGCCCTCTCTGTTTTTCTCTCAATTTATTTTTCCTTCCCCTCCCCTATTTTGCTTCTTAAATTCCACATATGAGTGAAATCATATGGTATTTTGTGTATGGTGTAAGAAAGTGATCCAGTTTCATTTTTCTGCATGTTACTATCCAGTTTTCCCAACACCATTTGTTGAAAAGGCTTTTTTCAAGGCTTTTTTTTAGATATTCTTTGCTGTTTTGTCGAAGATTACTTGACCATAGAGTTGAGGGTCCATTTCTGAGTTCCCATTCTGTTTCAATGATCTATGTGTCTGTTTTTGTGCCAGTACCATACTGTCTTGATGATGACAGCCTTATAATACTGCTTGATGTCTGGGATTGTGATGCTCCCTCTTTGTGTTTCTTTTTCAACTTTCCTTTGGCTATTCGGGGTCTTTTCTGGTTCCATACAAGTTTTAGGACTCTTTGTTCGTGTTCTGTGGAAAATGCTGGTGTTATTTTGATTGGGATTGCATTGAATGTGTAGACTGCTTTGGGTAGTATAGACATTTTAACAATAATATTCCAGTCCATGACCATGGAATGTTTTTCCATTTATTTGTGTCAACTCCATTTCTTTTATCACTATCATATATTTTTCAGAGTACAGGTCTTTTACCTCTTTGGTTAGGCTTATTCCTAGGTATCTTATGGATTTTGGTTCAATCGTAAATGGGATCAAATCTTGATTTCTCTTTCTGCTACTTCATTGTTGGTGTATAGAAATGCAACATATATCTGTATATTTTTTATAAGATGCAACTTTGCTGAATTCATGTCTCAGTTCTAGCAATAATTTGGTGGAGTCTTTTGGGTTTTCTACATGGAGTATCATGTCTTTCACTCTGCAACAAATGAAATTTTGATTTCTTCCTTGCTAATTTGGATACTTTTTATTTCTTTTTGTTTTCTGATTCCTGAGGCTACAATTTCCAGTACAATGCTGAACAACAGAGGTGAGAGTGTACATCCCTTCATGTTCCTGACCTTAGAGGAAAAGTTCTGTTTTTCCCCATAGAGGATGATATTAGCTGTGGATCTTTCATATATGGCCTTTATGACATTGAGGTGTATTTCTTCTATCCCTATTTTCTTGTGGGTTTTAATCAAGAAAATTTGCTGTAGTTTGTCACATGCCTTTTCTGCATCTATTGAAAGGATCATGTGGTTCTTATCCTTTCTTTTATTAATGTGGTGTATCACACTGATTGACTTGCGGATATTAAACTACTTATTTATCCATTTATCTATGACGGACACTTGGGCTACTTCTATAACTTGGCTACTGTAAATAATGCTGCAAAAAAAACATAGGAATGCTTGTATCCCTTTGAATTAGTGTTTTTGTATTCTTTGGGTAAATACCCAGTAGTGCAATTGCTGCATGATAAGGTAGTTTTATTGTTAACTTACGGAGGAACTTCCATACTGTTTTCCACAGTGGCCGCACCAGTTTGCACTCCCACCAACGGAGCACAAAGATTCCTTTTTCTCCACATCCTCAAGACTTGTTTCTTTTGTTTTTGATTTTAGCCATTCTTACAGATGTAAAGTGACATCTCATTGTGGTTTTGATTTTCATTTCCCTAATGATTAGAGATGTTGAGCATCTTTTCATATGTCTGCACACCATCTGTATCTCTTCTTTGGAGAAATGTATGTTTATGTCTTCTGCTGATTTTTTAATCGTATTATTTGTGTTATTTTGGTGTTCAGTTGAATAAGTTCTTTCTATATTCTGGAACCAACCCTTTAATGGATATGTCATTTGCAAAGACCTTTCCCCATTCAGTAGGTTGCCTTTTAGTTTTGTTAATTATTTTCTTTTATGTGCAGAAGTTTTTTATTTCAATGTAGTCCTGATAGTTTTCTGGGGTTTCTTTCTTTGTTGTTGTTGTTGTTGTTTGTAGTCCTGATAGTTTATTTTTGCTTTTATTTCCCTTGACTCGGAAGAAATATCTAGAAAAATGTTGCTATGGTTGATGACAGAGAAATTACTGCCTGTGGTCTCTTCCAGGATTTGTCTGGTTTCAGGTCTCACATGTATGTCCTTAATCAATTTTAAAATTAATGTTGTGTATGGTGTAAGAAACGCACACAATTTCATTCTTTTCCATGTGGCTGTCCAGTTTTCCAAACACATTTGTGGAAAACACTGTGCTTTTCTTTCTTTGTTTTTTTTTTAATTAGTTAATGTATTTGTGTGTGAGAGAGAGAGAGGGAGAGCATGAGGGAAGAGTGAGAGGGAGAGAGTCTCAAGCAGACTCCCCACTGCATGGGCTTCAATCCCAGAGATCATGACCTGAGCCAAAAGCAAAAGAGTCAGTCATGTAGTCAAATGAGTCACCTAGGCACCACAACACGGTCCTTTCCCCCATTGCATACTGTCTCCTTCGTAGACGATTAATTTATCAAAATTGAGAATTTATTTCTGGACTCTTTAGTCTGTTCCACTGATGTATGTGTCTATTTTTGCCAGTACTACAGCTATGTAGTATATCTTGAAATCCGGATTGTGTTACCTCCACTTTTGTTCTTTTCAAGATTGCTTTGGTATTCAGGATCTTCGTGGTTTGGTACAAAATTTAGGATTATTTGTTTTACTCCTGTGAAAAGTCCTCTCAGTATTCTGACAGAGATTGTATTAAATCTGTAAATTGCTTTTGGTACATTGCTTTGGCCAGCATAACATTTGTTTTTTCCAATCCATGAGCATGGAATATCTTTTCACTTGTCTATGTCATCTTTAATTTCTTTTATCAGTCTTTAATAGTTTTCAAAGTACAGGACTTTGACCTCCTCCTAGATATTTTATTATTTGTGGTACAATTGTAAATGGGATCATTTTCTTAATTTCTCTTTATGCTACTTAATTATTAGTGTATAAATCGCAACAGATTTCTGTACAATGATTTTGTATCCTGCAACCTTACTGAATTCTTCCATGTGTATTCTGCTGTTTTAGGATGGAATGTCCTGAATATACCTCACAGATCCACCTGATCCAATATGTCATTCAAAACTACTGTTTCCTTGTTGATTTTCTTTTGGATGACCTGTTCAATAAGGTTTGTGGACTGTTAAAGTCCTCTACTGTTATTGTATTACTATTAACTAATTCCTTTATGTTTGTTGTTAGCTGCTTTATGTATTTGGGTGCTCTAATTTTGGTGCATGAATATTTATAATTATTATACCTTTTTCTTTGTTCATTTCCTTTATGATTATGTAGTGTCTGTCTTTGTTTCTCATTACAAGTTTTTTGTTTTAAAGTCTACATTGTCAGACATAAATATTGCTACCCCAGATTTCTCTTCACTTCAATTTTCATGATAAATGTTTTTTCATCCCTTCATTTTAAAATCTACATGTGTCTTAGGTCTGAAATGAGCCTCTTATAAGCAGCATATAGATGGGTCTTGCTTTCTTATCCATTTGGTCATGCTATGTCTTTTGATTGGAGCATTTAGTCATTTAACATTCAAGGTAATTAGTGATAGAGTCTTCACATTTACTACCTGTCACTTCCCTTCAAAATTCTTCATGGTAGCTTGGAGAAATGGTTGACTCTAAGACTCTAGTGATAGGTACTTACTGCCATTTTGTTGTTTTATGGCTATTTTTGTAGTTCTCTCCCTGTTCCTTTCTTCTCTTGATCTCTCAAAATTTGCTGACTTTCTTAATTAAATACTTGGATTCCTTTCTCTTTATCTGCTGCATATCTATTAACAGTTTTTATTGGTGGTTAACATAAGGTTTGTGTAAAGCAACTTTTTTTTTCAGTTGTGTATAACATCTGATGCAGATAGTGGTTTCCATTAAGTTGATGATCACTTAAGGTTGAACCCATTCTTCACTCCTTTCTCCTCCCACCGTTTTAGGTAAATGGTGTCATATTTTACATCCTTTTATTTTGTCAGTCCCAGACACTTTATTTTACAGCTTTTTGCTATAAATAAATATAAATAAAGGTACACTTTATTTTATAGCTTTTTGCTTCCTACTTTTCTTATTTGTATTTATGATCTTTCCTTTGCACTCAAAGAGCCCCTTTAACATTTGTTGTAGGGTTGGTTTAGTGGTCATGAATTCCTTCAACTTTCATTTGTCTA
The DNA here is from genome assembly GCA_002007465.1 of Ailurus styani. NCBI lineage: Eukaryota > Metazoa > Chordata > Mammalia > Carnivora > Ailuridae > Ailurus > Ailurus styani. The sequence goes on from LNAC01001458.1 coordinate 71,407, forward strand.
AGAAACTTTATCTGTCCTATTCTGAATGATAGCCTTGCTGGATAAGTATTCTTCATTGCAGGTTTCTTTCTTTCAGCATTTTGAATATATCATACTCCTTATCTTCTGGCCTTCAAAGTTTATGCTGAAAAATCAGCATGCAGTCAAATGAGGTTTCCTTGTAACTGTTTTCTTTGTTCTTGTTGCATTTAAAATTCTCTGTTTAGCAGTACTTTATGCCATTTTAATTACTGTGTGTCTTGATGTGGATTTCCTGGGTTGATTTTGTTGAGGATTCTCTGTACCTCCTGGATCTGGATTTCAGTTACCATCCCCAGATTCAGGAAATTTTTGGCTATTACTTCTTCAAATGCATTTTCTTCCCCCTTTTCTTTCTTGTCCACGTCTGAGATCCCTATAATGTGAATGTTCAGTTTGATGGTGTTGCTGAATTTCCTAAGTCTAATTTCATTTTATATTTTTTCTTTCACCTGTTCACTTTGACTACTTCCATTACTCTGTCCTCCAGTTCACTGATCCAGTTTTCTGCTTCCTGTAGGTTGTTCATTTCATTTATTGTATTTTTTTTAATTTCACTTTTGAGTTCTTCAACTCTGATTGGTTCTTTTATATGTTTTCTATTTGTTAAAGGTCTCACCGAGGTCTTCCACTTATCTCAAGTCCCATGAGTATCTTTATGACCATTACTTCAAATTCTCTATCAGGCATATTACCTATCTTCATTTCCCTTAGGTCTTTTGCTAGGACTTTGTCCTGTTCTTTCATTTGGTATATATTCCTCTGTCTCATTTTGTCTAACTATCTATGTCTGTTTTTATGTGTTATGAAAAGCAGGGCGCCTGGGTGGCTCAGTGGGTTAAAGCCGCTGCCTTCGGCTCAGGTCATGATCCCAGGGTCCTGGGATCGAGGCCCACGTCAGGCTCTCTGCTCAGCAGGGAGCCTGCTTCCTCCTCTCTCCTCTCTCTCTGCCTACTTGTAATCTCTCTCTCTGTGTCAAATGAATAAATAAAATCTTAAAAAAAAAAAGAAAAGCAGATACATCTGCTTCTCTTGAAAGTAGTGGCATTATAAAGAAGAGGTCCTGTAGCACCCTGTAGAACAATGTCCACTATTCATCAGAACCTGGTACTTTGGGAGTGTCTCTTATGTGCACTGTCTGCACCATGTTGTTGTAGATGAGCTGCTTTTTGCCTTCTACCCAGTCATCTGCAATGGCTCTCTTTACTTGCTATGGGCAGGGTTTGGTCCCAATGTAGGGCTCCCTTGTCTTGAGTCAGACCCCACATTTGTGAAAGACCCAGTAGCATGCAATTACAGGGCACTTTCCCAATTTTGTCCTGAGCAGCTTTTTTTGGTGGCCAGGCCTGGAGTCAGACCAGATATCTGCCCCCAGCCCACTTATGGGGCCACCGCTGGACTTGTTTATTTGGTTATCTTCCCCTCTTCCCAGTGTGTAAGTCACTTTGCAGTGTTGTGGTCCCCTGTCGTGCCTGCTTCACACTGTGAAGCTTGTGGTACTGCTTTGGATGGGGTCCAGCTATAAGCATATTGGAGGGGGTAAGTCTACAGAAGAGTTTGAGGGCAGGGTGTGCAGTGTTCACAAAGTTTGAGCAGTTCTGTTAAGGGAGGGGACCTGGAGCTACTTTAGAAAACTCCTGCTGTAGGGCTTCATGGGGCAGGGCATGAGTGTCAGCAAGGTCCATGCTTGTCCCCTGCATGAGGGGATATGTAGCCACTGGTAAGTTGCAGGCCAAGTTGGAGGGGTTGGATCCATAGACATACATGGGGGCTGGGCATATAGGGGCAGCAAGGTGTGTGCATGTCTGCTATGGCAGGAGACCTGAAACTAAGGTATGGCTAAACAGGGTGTGTCTGCAGGAAAATACATGGGTGGCCTGTTAGCAAGTTAGGTAGCCAGTGTTGGCAAAGCACTGGTTCCCTGCAGGTGTGTGTGTCTGGGCTGGGGGAGGGGGAAGGGAAATGGTGCCTGCCATTGCCTTTGCTCCTAAAGAATTCTTCCAAAGACCCCTGCCCCTCCTGCATGTGCTCTGAGATTAATTAACAAATTTCCCTCCCTATACCCCAGGAGTTTTTCAAACTGCTGTTTCTATGTTGTATCTATGCAAGGCTGTTTGTTGTCCTGTCTCTTTAAGGTTGGACTCCATTTCCTCTTAACTTACCAGCTCTCCCAGAGCCAAGTCTATTCAGTTTTAAAGTTCCAGGTGTTAAATTCGGTAATTGAAAGAATGGATGAAATTCAGCCCCTCTGGTTTTAAAAGCCAAATGTAATGGGATTTCAACTTCTAAGGGTCGTCTCCCTGGAATAAAGAGTTTGTTTCTCTCCCCTTGCTGAGCCACTGGCTCCCTCCCTATCACAAACACTCCTGTGGGTACCTTTAGCTCCCCTCTGTATTTCTACCCTTCCTGTCCTCTTCAATGTAGCCTCTTCTCTACATTTATCTGTGAAGAGTTTTTTTCTGCCAGTCTTTGGATCATTTTCTGGATTATTTACACCAATGTGTCTGTTATCCAGGTGTATCTGTGGTACAAAGTAAGCTTCGGGTCCTTCTATTTGGCCATCTTCCCCAAAAGTCCAGTATTTACAATATTTCAAAGAAAAAGTTCTGTCACACAAACTTTATTTCCACCTATATGATTTTCACAATTGAGATTAACATTAAGATGTAATGTGACAGGAAGTTCTCTACCACCCATGAACCCAGCTTTAAAAAGAAAAAAATTAAAAGCTGTAATCTATGAGCTAACAGATGAATAAAAACTAAGAACTCAGAAACAGAAAAGTTATGGTTGGTATGAATGAACTACAGTAAACACTGAAGACCAACTTAAGTATACAAGCAGTTAAGAATTTAAGTCTAGAGCTATGGGAATAATGATTTAAAAAGAAAACAGAAATGTTATGAATCTTGAAAATGTAAAAACAAAAATGGGGAGAGCAGGAGGGGAAATGGATGTATGAGGAAATTTACTTCATTTTTCCATCTTTCATGTTAAGAACTTTCCAGTAAGATAGATGAAAGAAGACAAAATAAAAATTTAACCCAAGTATGTATTTAACTCCAATATGTAAAATCAAGAAACTCAAAATGATTATATGCTTAAATATTGGGCCTAGCCATAAAGGAGGAGAGTGAGTAAAATTAAAAATAAATCAGAAGGTCACAAAAAAATAACCTAATCTAAAAGGACACTATAACTGATAATTTCATCAAACTACACAAACTGTACATGAAGGAAATACTAGAAGAAACAGATTGAAATGGGGCACCTGGGAGGCTCAGTCAGTTAAATGTCTACTTTCCACTCAGGCCATGATTCCAGGGTCCTGGCATCTAGCCGCATATACCATCAAGGCCCCCTGTTCAGCAGGGAGTCTACTTCTCCTTCTCTCTCTTCCTTTGCCCCTCCCCCTGGTTGTGAGTGTTCTCTCTCTCTCTCTCTCTCTCTCTCTCTCTCTCTCTCTCTCTCTCTAATAAATAAAGGCTTTAAAAAACATAGATTGAAACATAATAGTGTTTAACTCATTTTTCATCCCTTTGACAATTAAACATAAAATGAATATAAAAAACCTGAATGATGATTAATACTAGATATATAATAGATGAAAAGAGAGGTTTACATAAGTATTTTATTCTAATATCAATATCAATAAATCATTTTTCTAAGAAAAGTGCTAACTTATTCTTAATAACCTTATATTTTAATAATATAATTTTAATAAATAAATTGTGTGAATTCTACATGTTGTATAAAAATCCTCTACAATTTATTTTTTATATCTTTCTTAACCTGTCCTTGAAACAAATAGAAAATGATATACTTGTAGAATACCTAGAAAATAACAATATTGAAAATAATCTCTATTAAACATATAAATTGACTAATAAACAGAAAAGAATAAAGAATGAATTAAACAACTCAAAAGAGAGATAAAGAATAGAAAGGAAGCATTACTAAGGATATAAATATAAATTAATTAGAAAACAAACATGAGGGCGCCTGGGTGGCTCAGTGGGTTAAAGCCTCTGCCTTCAGCTCAGGTCATAATCTCAGGGTCCTGAGATCGGGGCCTGCATTGGGCTCCCTGCTCAGCAGGGAGCCTGCTTCCTCTCTCTCTGCCTGCCTCTCTGCCTACTTGTGATCTCTCTCTCTGTCAAATAAATAAATAAAATCTTTAAAACAAACAAACAAACATGAAATAGATATAATTCTAATATTATGCCCTCTGATACAATAAAAATAATAAAATAGAAAAATCATTCATATTAATATAAAGTGGAAAGAAAATACAACTTTATAAAATTGGTTATGAAGTCAGAGAAATTATCTAAGGGATATATATAAATAGTTTATACAAATAGCTCATACAAAGAGTTTAACAGTTTGTCAATTTTTGTCAACAAATAGTTCATATAATTAAATGTATACAGATTTGAAAAGTAGGTTGAAATGAATCATTCTTCTTGAAGAACATAAATTAGCAAAGATCTATCAGGAAGCGATATAAAGCCTGGATATATTCTTGAGAATAAAAGAAAGTAATAAATATTCTAAAGGGTTAAACCCCAAACTTGAGTCATTTTCCATGACATTAAACTTCAAGGAACTGGTCATCTCAAGACTATTTAATCCTCGACCTTCATTTTACTAGTATCAGCAAGGTTTGACACAGTTGGCCCTGGAATCTTTTCCAATCCACTCCCAGCCCTAGCCCAAGTCTTTTCCATTAGTGGGTTTTCATCACAACTAATGAAAACCATATTTTCCATTTTCTCAAGCAAACAAGTTTCATACTCATCATTTATGCTTCTGTTTTCCTCACACCATGCAACCTTTCCATCAATAATCCTATGGGTTCTACTTTAAAATATATCCAGTTTCTCTGTAATCCAGACTTTTCTAATCCATATCTCACTCCTCATACTCAGACTTTAATTTTAATTAAAGAAAAATAAAAACTGTAATTAAAGAAACTGTAATGAAAGAAAAATAAAAACTGTAATATAGCTAGAAAAAACATAGATGAATATTTTTATGATCTTCACTCCAGTTAGATAAGCTCTTTCTATGAAAGACATATAGCCTAGAAACAAAATGGAAACAACCAATAAATTATGAAAAAAATGTTAAATATGTGGACAACAAAACCTCAGTCTCATTAACAAAGGTAAAATTTGCACACAAATCTGATTTAAAATATATATCATATACATATCATATATATATATATATATATACACACACACACACAAATTATATATGTGACAAAAGTCTATTTTTTGTTAACAAAAAAATCTTTTTTGAAATGGCCAAAACTTCAGAACAAAAAATTGTCAGAGGAAATAAACAGCATTGCCAAGGAAATGAACATCAGTCAACTGACATATAATTAAAGAAATACAAATTTGAATACTTCTGATAGTTCTTTTCCCCAACGAGATGGATAAATGTTAAGAAATATTAGTATACAAAAACTCTCATGCATACTAAGAGAAACGAAACTGTGATTTGTATAATCATTTTGAAAGGCATTTTATCTACCATCTATCTGTATGCACATAGAGAATCGAGACTAGAGAAGTAGCACAAAGTACATGTGAGAATATACACTTTTTAATGAAGATACCTTTGGACATATATCAGTTCTACTGTTGAATACGTATGATATACTCACACAACTGTGCAAAGATATAAATACAAGATTGATTTCACTGCCCTCTTTGTAATTATACAAACTCAAAATTAGTACCTTTTAATCAAATATTGGTAAGTAAATGAATGCACTACCATATGATGGTGCACTATGCAGACCTGAAAATGAGGGTAGCAACAAATATTTGAGTAGTGTGCCACATTTTTCCAATGCAAAATCCTATTTTATATTTAATAAATATCTTGGGGAAAATAGCTATGATACTATACAAATATCCTGTTTCTCCCCAAAGAGGTAAATATATTTGTTAACTAGAGTACAGTATTTTGATACATTTCTTGTTGTTTTGAGCCTTAGGGTATGCAGTCAAAATATCACCTTCCTAAGGTAATTACGTTAATTCTGCTCTTCCCTACCCCTCCCTTTCAGTGTTATGTTAGTTATGTTAGTGATCTATAATACCATCAAACTATTTTTTTAAAGTTGGTATTCCATTTTAGGTTCAAGAAATATTATGAAATTGCTGTTTATCTAGCTTTTTCCATATTTGGGAGGGACACTCTTTGCAGCTCTCTACATTCCCAAGTGAAAACTAGAAGTTCTGATCTATGTTACTTAAGTTTTCCTTTTAATATGAAGAAAACACAAATAACCAAATCTCAAACAATCTCCAACCCATGAACATATCTCTAATGTAATTATCAAACTGAATTTTTAGGAGGAGAAAAAATTATAAGCATATTGCGTGGATGTCCTTGATTCCTTATACTGAGACCTTGGTTTGCAAGTTTCCACAATTTGATTTAAAAGTTACTCAGCCACATTTCAAATGCCATTCTTAGCTGCCTTTATGCCCTTTGGGCACTCAATGATTTCCTCAACATAGTTGTGCCTACATCAGCCTTGGTAATTACCCAAGCTTTTTTGAGTTAAAATAAAGAAAACAGTAATTGAATGAATATAGTTCTATTTTGGCCTACGGTGAACTTAGTTCTCTTTGTAAGTGTCTTTACCATTCATTCTACAGCTGCATTCAACTTCTTAACTAATGTGAAGCTTTAGGGAAGAATTTCTAAGATGTTTAGAGAATCAAAGCAAGTGATTCTAAATCAAGTTGCGCTGAGTTCATTTTAACTATAATTTACAGATTCCAAAATGTATGGTAGTATATTATATAAGGACAGATTTTCTTCTGTATTTAGTTTTTAACTGTCATTCATAAAACACACATAGTATTGTACTATCAATAGAATGATTTGAAACACCTGACAACTGTTGAAAAAACACAGTAATTCATTAAAACCTTGGGGAAGTTTTCTCTTCTGCACTATGAATAGCTTTCTTTTGCTCCTGCACAGAATGCTAATGCAGAAAGCCTGTGATCAAAGTGAACTGGAGATGTGCTTTTAGGACAGGGAGTCACTCCACATTGGTGTTTCTGTTTGATTCTTTTGTTCAGTAAAAATGCCACTTGCAGTAGAAGTATACACAGAGAGGGAGAATGTGACAATTCTGAACAAGGAAATCAAGCAAGCTTGAGATGCTTTCTGATATTCTGATAAATCTCAGAGGTTTTTCTTTGCAGCCCAGCCTTTGCTATAATATCCTTTCTCTACTGTGGGCAAAGTGACTGGCTGGACAGCTACAGCCTCTCTTTCTAGCTGGCAGGAATGTTCCTAGAAGTTGACAAGCAGCCCACACAATGTGGCTTGTACTCTTATTACTGAAGACAGGCTGAAAATGCATTGCTTGCTCTGGTGCTCATTGTTGCAGCTGTTCCTAATGAGGTGCTTTTTTTTTTTTTTATAAGCACATGAGATTCTAGATGTCCTGTGACAAATCACAAATGTGGTTGTCTTTTCAGGTGTGAACCTAGATATTTCTATCAGACCTGTCTGGGACTATCTTTAATTTTAAATAACTCTATTTTGCATGTGTGTACTACTGATGCTACACTTTACCATTATTTCTAAATGCTTTTTAGGAACATTTAACTCATTTAGTCCTCCTTGAGATGAAAAAAAGGGCATTTAAATAAAAAATTAGTCTTCTTAATATCTCAGTCCGATACTTTATTTCATTTGTAACATGAAAGTCTTACACAAAGTGATATTTAATGTTAAAGGATCATGTTTTCAAATATTACTTAATAAAGTGAAAAATTTTCATAATAACAGAAACAGATTAAAAAACAAAAATGTGATGTGATCTCAGTTCTGTAAAACCATATGTACCTCCACTTGTATTTCAAAATATTAATAGTTGTAACCAAATAGACAGTCCAGAAATAGACCCCCAAAGATGTATGCTCAATTATTTTACATAGAGGATTCAAGATAATTAAAAGGAGTAATGACAATCTTCACAACAATGGTGTCAGATCAACTGGACATCTAGATGCCCAAAATTAAATAATAAAATTAAAGCAACCTTGACCTCATATTATATAAAAAATTAACTCAAAATGTATCATAGACTTATATATAAAACCTAAAACCATAAAACATATGGAAGAAACCAGGAGAAAACCGCTATAACACTGGGTTAGTCAAGGATTTCTTAGATATGTAAAAAGCACAAACTTACATATACAAGATTATTGCACTAGATTTCTACAAGATTTAACAATTTGCTCTTGGAAAGATATTGTTTAGAAAATAAAAAGACAAGTCACAGGCAGGAAAAAAATATTACAAAATATAATATATACAGAACTCTCAAAAATCAATAGAAAAACCCAATAAAAGATGGACATAAGGGCGCCTGGGTGGCTCAGTGGGTTAAAGCCTCTGCCTTCAGCTCAGGTCATGATCTCAGGGTCCTGGGATTGAGGCCCGCATCGGGCTCTCTGCTCAGCGGGGAGCCTGCTTCCTCCTCTCTCTCTGCCTGCCTGTCTGCCTACTTGTAATCTCTCTCTGTCAAAATAAAATAAATAAAATCTTAAAAAAAAGATGGACATAAGATTTTCATAGACATTTCACCAGATATATATGTAAGATGACAAAGAATCATGTGAAAACATGCTGTCAACACCATTAGTCATTAGGAAAACGAAAACTAAAACCACAATAAGATACAACTATATATCTAATACAAGGGCTCAAATTAAATTATACAAAATGGTGGCAAGGGTACAGGGAAAATGCCATGCTAATATATTGCTATTGGGAATGTAGGAAGATATGGACACTTTGGAACAAAGGTATATCTCCATATAAAAATTTATATATGAAAGTTCTTAGAAACCTTATTCCCGAATGCCAGAAATGTAAAACAAAGCAGTGTTCATCAACTGGAAACAGATTAACAAATTGTATGAGCACCAGAGCATATCCATACAATGGAAATCTACTCAGCAATAAAAAAATAAAGTATATTCCTTTCAAAAGCATTATGCTCAATAAAATAAGCCAGACCTAAAAAGACTATATATTGTATGGTTCTGTTTATATGGAATTCAGGAAAAAGCAAAATTTTAGGAACAATATTCAGCACAGTGGTTGACAGGCCCAGGGTATGGGATGGAAATGAACATGAAAGGATTCAAGGAAATTTTGGAGTGATAAGAATGCTCTATAGTGACAGTTCCATGATTTATAAATTTGACAAAATTCACAGAAAAGTACATCTGAAAAGGGTTAATTTCACTATGTAAAAAAAAAGACCTCAATAAACTTAAAAAAGTCAATATTATTTACTTCTGGTCATCAAATTTTCCTTCATTTGCTGTTTTATAATTTCCACTTTTTTCCTAATATTTTAGCATTTTAGCACTGGAAAATTACATTTTTCTTACTACTGTAAATCAATTTGATTGGATGAAGAGTCTAACACAGGCCATTGGCTGCTAGTCTAACACACCTTCTACAGATAAATATAAGTGAAAATTTTCTTTGGAAGAATTCAGAATCCGTATTTTGAAGTGACTTAATAGAGATACTACAATGAAGAAAAAAAGAATCCACCAAGGCTTACCTATGAGCCATAAGAAATCTTTTCATTTCCTCTCCTAAATGAGTAACTGTAGCCTCTTGTACTTTTTAATAGGCTAATATTTAGAATAAGAAACATGGATATTAGTGTTAAAGTGATGATGTTCTTTGAGAATCAAAACGTTTCCCCAGGAAAATGGCCCTGGGTGATATTTTAGGGGCAATTACTCGTTTGGGCTGCTGGAGCTCTGTCAGGAGTCTCAAACTCAAATGAGTATAGAAACAATTCAGGCATCAGGGGCACATGCACCCAAATGTATATAGCAGCAATGTCCACAATAGCTGAACTATGGAAAGAACCTAGATGCCCATACACAGATGAATGGATAAAGAAGATGTGGTATATATATATATATATATATATATATATATATATATATATATATATATATACAATGGAATACTATGCAGCCATCAAAAGAAATGAAATCTTACATACTTCTGGAGGAGGAGCAAGATGGCGGAGGACTAGGAGACCGATTATCATCAGGTCCCAGAAATTCACCCAGATAGTTATCAAACCATTCTGAGCACCTACAAATTCAACAGGAGATTGAAGAGAAGAGCAGCAATTCCAGGAACAGGAAATCGATCACTTTCTGGAAGGGAGGATGTGCAGAGAAGTGAATCTGAAGCGACTGGAGGATAGACCCTGGGGGGAGGGGCCGGCTCTGGGCAAGCGAGAGAGCAACAGAGCATAAAATCAGAACTTTAAGAAGTCTGCTCCACTGAGGGACGTCGCCCCAGAGGCTAAGCAGGGGGCAGGAAGGGGATTAAGCCCTCGCAGGGTCAGTGTGGTCTCAGGACTCAAAAGGACACAAAAAGACCAGGGGTGTCTGAAAGCGACAGAGCTCCCAGATATGAGAGAGGAGAAGCCAACTGGAGAGAAGGACCCAAGCTGAGCAGGTGTCTCTCAGCTCGGTGTTACCTTGGGCCATGATCCAAAGCACAGTCGGGCCACTACTCTTTGAGCAGGGAACCCACAAGTGGTATATCTGGAAAGACCCCCTCCTTCCTCCTCCAGGAGGAGTGGCACAGGAGCATGCTGCAGGAATATGCTGGGTTTGGAGATTCTAAACGGGGCCACCCACCAGAGATAGAAATGTTCGGTCACAGGCTGGGTGAGCTCGGAGTTCGGCCAGCAACCAGGGAGATGGGAGGGACTGACTGCTTTTCTCTGAGGATGCACTGAGGAGGGAGGTCCCAAGATCTTGGCTCCCCTGGTCAGAGACTGGGAAGCCACCATCTTCATTCCCATCCTCCAAAGCTATACATTCAGGGAACAAAAGCTCCCAAGAGTGATCCCGAGCTGATGACTTAGCCTGGCCCCTGGCAAGGGTGGTGCAATTCCACCTCGGACAAAGACACTTGAGAATCACAGCAACAGGCCCCTCCCCCAGAAATCTACATGAATATCCAGCCAAGGCCAAATTCACCGATCACTGAGAATTGTGGAACTCCGTTGCTAGGGGAAAGCAACACAAAGAATTCATGGCTCTTTCCCCATGACACTTTAGTCATTCAAAGTTAAATTCTTTGAATTTTATTTTTTTTCTTACCCTTTTCTTTTAAATTTTTCCTCTTTCTGCTTTTAATATTTTTAACTATTATATCTTATCAACACTTTTTTAATCTTTTTAAATTTTCATTGTTATACTCATATTTTACCCCTTCATTGTATTTAACTTTATTTTTTTGTAAACATATAGGGTCTGTTCAATTAACAAGTCTAATAGAGATAGAGATAGAGATAGAGATAGAGATAGAGTCAGAGACAGACATAGATATAGAAAGAGAAATAGATGATGTAAATATAGATATAAGTGTTGTTTTATTTTATTTTTGTTTGGTTGGTTTTTTTGTTGTTTTTTGATTTTTTCCCACTTTCTTCTCCCCCCAGGTTCAGGTCTCTTCTGATTACATTAGTGTATATTTTATGGGGTCATTGCTACCCTTTAGTGTTTTGTTCTCTCATATTCTTATCTGCATAAAATGACAAGGTGGAAAAAATCACCACAAAAGAAGAACAAGAGGCAGTAACAAAGGCTAGAGACCTAATTAATGCGGACATTAGTAATATGACAGAACTAGAGTTCAGAATGATGATTACCAAGGTTCTGGCTGGGATTGGAAAAAAGCATGGAAGATAATAGAGAAGCCCTCTCTAGAGAAATAAAAATCTTCTGGAGAAATAAAATAATTAAAATCTAACCATGTTGAAATCAAAAAAGCTATTAATGAGGTGCAATAAAAACTGGAGGCTCTTACTGCTAGGGTAAATGAGGTAGAATTAGTGATTTAGAAGACCAAATGACAGAGAATAAAGAAGTGGAGGAAGAGAGAGACAAACAACTACTGGACCATGAGGAGAGAATTTGAGAGATAAGTGATACCATAAGATGAAACAATATTAGAAAAATTGGGATCCCAGAAGAAGAAATAAAGAGAGGGGCAGAAGGTATATTGGAGCAAATTATAGTACAGAATTTCCCTAATTTGGCAAAGGGAAGAGGCATCAAAATCCAGGAGGCACAGAGAACCCCCCTCAAAATCAGTTAAAATAGGTCCACACCCCGTCATCTAATAGTAAAACTTACAAGACTTAGTGACAAAGAGAAAATCCTGAAAGCAGCTCGGGACAAGAGGTCTATAACATACAATTGTAGAAATATTAGACTGACAGCAGACCTATCCACAGAGACCTGGCAGGCTAGAAAGAATTGGCATGATATATTCAGAGGACTAAATGACAAAAATATACAGCCAAGAATACTATATCCAGCTAAGCTGTCATTGAAAATAGAAGGAGAGATAAAAAGCTTCCAGGACAAACAAAAACTAAAGGAATTTGCAAACACCAAGCCAACCCCACAGGATATATTGAAAGGAGTCCTCTAAGCAAAGAGAGCCTAAAAAAAAAAAAAAAAAAAAAAAACAGACCAGAAAGGAAGAGACACAATATATGGTAACAGTCACCTTACAGGCAATACAATGGCTCTAAATTCATATCTCTCAATATTTACCCTGAAAGTAAATGGACTAAATGCCCCAACTAAATGAAACAGGGTATCAGAATGGAAAAAACAAAAAAACAAAAAAACAAGACCCACTGATATGCTGTCTACAAGAAACTCATTTTACACACAAAGACACCTCCAGATTTAAAGTGAGGGGGTGGAAAACAATTTACCATGACAATGGACATCAAAAGAAAGCTGGAGTGGCTTAGATAAATTAGATTTTAAACCAAAGAATATCATAAGGGATGAAGAAGGACACTATATCATACTTAAAGGATCTGTCCAACAAGAAGATCTAACAATTGTAAATATCTATGCCCCTAACATGGGAGCAGCCAATTATATAAACCAATTAATAACAAAATCAAAGAAACACATTGACAACAATACAATAATAGTAGGGGACTTTAACACCCCCTTACTGAAATGGACAGATCGTCAAAGCAAAAGATCAACAAGGAAATAAAGGCTTTAAATGACACCCAGGACCAGTTGGACATCACAGATATATTCAGAACACTCCATCCCCAAACAACAGAATACATATTCTTCTCTAGTGGACATGGAACATTCTCCAGAATAGACAATATTCTGGGTCACAAATCAGGTCTCAACCAGTACCAAAAGATTGGGATCATTCCTTGCATATTTTCAGACTATAATGTTCTGAAACTAGAACTCAATCACAAGAGGAAAGTTGGAAAGAACTCAAATACAGAGAGGCTAAAGAACATCCTACTCAAGAATGAATGGGTCAACCAGGAAATTAAAGGAGAATTTGAAAAATTCATGGAAACAAATGAAAACGAAAACACAACTGTTCAAAATCTTGGGACACACCAAAGGCGGTCCTGAGAGGAAAGTATATAGCAATACAAGCCTTTCTCAAGAATCAAGAAAGGTCTCAAGTACACAACCTAACCCTACACCTAAAGGAGCTGGAGAAAGAACAGCAAAGAAAGCTAAACCCAGCAGGAGAAGAGAAATAATAAAGATCAGAGCAGAAATCAATGAAATAGAAACCAAAAGAACAGTAGAACACATCAACTAAAGTAGGAGCTGGTTCTTTGAAAGAATTAATAAGATCGATAAACCCCTGGCCAGACTTATCCAAAAGAAAAGAGAAAGGACTCAAATTAATAAAATCATGAGTAAAAGAGGAGAGACACCAAACACCAACGACATACAAACAATTATAAGAACATATGAGCAACTCTACGCCAGCAAATTTGACAATCAGGAAGATATACATGCATTTCTAAAGAAATATAAACTACCAAAACTGCACCAGGAAGAAATTGAAAACCTGAATAGGCCCATAAGCGGTAAGGAGATTGAACCAGTCATCAAAAATCTCCCAACGAACAAGAGCCCAGGGCAAGACAGATTCCAGGGGAATTCTACAAAACATTTAAAGAATTAATACCTATTCTCCTTAAATTGTTCCAAAAAATAGAAATGGAAGGAAAACTTCCAAACTCCTTTTATGAGGCCAGCATTACCTTGATCCCCAAACCAGGCAAAGACCCCATCAAAAAGGAGAATTACAGACCAATATCTTTGATGAACACAGATGCAAAAATCCTCAACAAAATCCTAGCCAATAGGATCCAACAACACATTAAAAGGATTATTCACCATGACAAAGTGGGATTTATTCCCGGGCTGCAAGTTTGGTTTAACATTTGCAAATCAATCAATGTGATACAAGACATTAATAAAAGAAAGAACAAGAACCATATGATCCTCTCAATAGATGCTGAAAAAGCATTTGACAAAGTACAGCACCCTTTCTTAGTCAAAATTCTTCACAATGTAGGCACAGGAGGTATGTACCTCAATATCATCAAAGCCACCTATGAAAAACCCACAGTGAATATCATTCTCAATGGAGACAAACTGAGAGCTTTTCCCCTAAGTCAGGAACACGGCAGGGCTGTCCACTATCACCACTGCTATTCAACATAGTATTAGAAGTCCTAGCCTCAGCAATCAGACAACAAAAAGAAATAAAAGGCATCCAAATCGGCAAGGAAGAAGTCAACCTCTCACTCTTTGAAGATGATATGATACTTTATGTGGAAAACCCAAAGGACTCCACTCCAAAACTGCTAGCACTCATACAGGAATTCAGTCAAGTGTCAGGATATAAAATCAATGCACAGAAATCAGTTGCATTTCTATATACCAACAACAAAACAGAAGAAAGAGAAATTAAAGAGTCAATCCCATTTACAATTGCACCCAAAACCATAAGATACCTAGGAATAAACCTAACCAAAGAGGCAAAGAATCTGTATTCAGAAAACTATAAAATACTCATGAAAGAAATTGAGGAAGACACAAAGAAATGGAAAAACTTTGCATGCTCATGGATTGGAAGAACAAATATTGTGAAAATGTCTATGCTACCTAGAGCAATCTACACATTTAATGCAATCCCCATCAAAATACCAGCAATTTACTTCAAAGAAATGGAACAAATAATCCTAAAATTTATATGGAACCAGAAAAGACCCCGAATAGCCAAAGGAATGTTGAAAAAAAAAAACAAAGTTGGCGGCATCACAATTCCAGATTTCAAGCTCTATTACAAAGCCGTCATCATCAAGACAGTATGGTACTGGCACAAAAACAGACACAGATCAATGGAACAGAATAGAGAGAACCCAAAAATGGACCCTCAACTCTATGGTCAACTAATCTTCGACAAAGCAGGAAAGAATGTCCAGTGGGAAAAAGACAGTCTCTTCAACAAATGGTGTTGGGAAAACTGGTCAGCCACATGCAGAACAATGAAACTGGATCATTTCCTGACACCACACACAAAAATAGACTCAAAATGGATAAAAGACCTCAATGTGAGAAAGGAATCCATCAAAATCCTTGAGGAGAACACAGGCAGCAAACTCTTGGACGTCAGCCATGGCAACTTCTTCCTGAGAACATCACCAGAGGCAAGGGAAGCAAGGGCACAAATGAACTTTTGGGACTTCATCAAGATTAAAAACTTTTGTACAGCAAAGGAAACAGTCAACAAAACCGAAAGACAACTCACAGAATGTTAGAAGATATTTGGAAATGACATATCAAATAAAGGGCTTGTATCCAAAATCTATAAAGAACTCAAACTCAACACCCATAAAACAAATAATAACCCAGTCAAGANGGAAATTGGCATAAGACATGAACAGACATTTCTCCAAAGACGACATCCAAATGGCTAATAGACACATGAGAAAGTGCTCAACATCACTCGGCATCAGAGAAATACAAATCAAAACCACAGTGAGATACCACCTTACACCAGTCAGANGCCTTCCTACACTGTTGGTGAGAATGCAAGCTGGTGTAGCCACTCTAGAAAACAGTATGGAGGTTCCTCAAAAAGTTGAAAATAGAGCTACCTTATCACCCAGCAATCACTCTACTGGGTATTTACCCTAAAGATACAAAGATAGTGATCCTCAGTGGCACATGCACCTGAATGTTTATAGCAGCAATGTCCACAATAGCCAAACTATGGAAAGAACCTAGATGTCCATCAACAGATGAATGGATAAAGAAGATATGATATATATACACAATGGAATACTATGCAGCCATCAAAAGAAATGAAATCTTGCCATTTGCTATGACATGGATGGAACTAGAAGGTATTATTCTAAGTGAAATAAATCAAGCAGAGAAAGACAATTATCATATGATCTCTCTGATATGAGGAACTTCAGGGGCAGTGTGGAGGGGTGTGGGGGTAGGGAGGGAAAAATAATGAAACAAGATAGAATCAGGAAGGAGACAAACCATAAGAGACTCTTAATCTCATGAAACAAACTGAGGGTTACTAGGGGACGGGAGGGTAGGGATAGGGTGGATGGGTTATGAACAGTGGGGAGGGTTTGTGCTATGGTGAGTGCTATAAAAGGTGTAAGCCTAATGATTCACAGACCTGTACCCCTGGGGCAAATAACAATAATAAATTTTAAAAAAGAAACAATTCAGGCAACAGTAATGGGTGAAGCCAACTTGGTGTAATACAATAGGCAGTTTGAAAAACAAGACATGGCCCTTGGAGAACATGGCCCCTATAAACAGTCCACATTGAAAATTTTAAACAAAATGAAACAAAAAGAAAAAAAAATAAACATAGTGTAGCTTAAATAAAGCATTTCTGGCCACCTGGAGGCTCTAGATTTGGACATCACAAACAAAAGCACAGGAATTTCTTCTTTACTTTTTATGAGCTATTTGATAGAAAATAGATTTCATTGTCTAAATGAAAAAAAAAATTCCTGGAAAAACAACTTAGATTTTTTTAATCTAATTCATTCAGTGAAAAAAGTATCCATAGATAAAATAAGAAACCACAAAGGAAATTGCAAAATACTTTGAATGAAGCATAAAGAAAAACTTTGTAACTTATGAGATGCAGTTAGAGTAGTGCTTAAAGGAAATCCAAGTCTTTCAGTGCTTATATTAACAAAGAAAAGCAAAAAGGAAAAGAAAAAAAAGATCTCTGAAGAAAAACTTAAGCATTCATCTTAAAAAGTATCATAAGAACAGCAAACTAAACTCAAATTAAACAGAAAGAAGAAAATAAAGATTAAAGCAGAAATCTATAAAATCAAAAGCTAGAAAAAATAGAGAAAATCAATGAAATAAAAGCTGATTCTTAAAGATTAATAAAATTGATAAACTTTAGCTAGAGTGAGCGAGAAAATAAAGAGAAAAATCACAAATTTTTAAGCTTAGTAATGAAAGAGGGGTGCATTGTTCCTGAGCTACAGAAAATAAAAGGATTACAGGAGTACATCATGTACAGTTTTATGCCAACAAACTGATGAAATGGACAAATTTCAAGAGATAGAACTGCTAAAAATGACTCGAGATAAAATGGATACTCTGAATAAATCTGTACCAGTAAAGAAATGGAGTTTGTGAATAAAATTCTCCCCATTAACAAAAGACTAGGCCCAGAGAGCCTCTCTTATAAAATCTAGCATTTACTTAAAGAATAAATGTTACCAATGCTCATAAATTCAAGAAAATAGAGGAGGAGACAACAGTTTCTTCCTCGTACTAAGAAGCCAGTACTACGATGATACCAATCCAAAGCTATACCAGCAATGAATGGTTGGTTTAACATCCAATATCAGTCAATATATCATATAAGGAGTATAAAAGACAAACACCATTTTTTCAATAAAATACATTAAACAACGTTTAATTACAATTTGTGGTAATATATCTCATCAATTAAGAAATAAAAAGGAACTTTCCCACCCTGAAAAAGGGCATCTATAAAAAAAAATCTACAAATAACCTCTGTCTTAATGTGGAAAGACTGAATGCATTCATCATAATATAGACATAAGGGCATGTCCACCCTAAGCACTTTTATTCAATAATTAATCCTAATCATTACAATAAGACAAACAAAAATAAAATATAAAAGCATTCAGATTATAGGGAAGAAGTAAAACTATTCACAGTTGACCTGACACATTTTGTGAAAATCCAGACACACACACACAATAAAATTAATTAGTTCACAAAGTTTACAAAATAAAACATCAGTTATATTTCAATTACCAAGGAGTAACTAAAAAATAAAATTAGGAAAGCAATTACATCCAAAACAGAATTTTAAAATGCTTAGAAAAAACATAAAGTATGCATATGGTAAACAAAATACTAATAAGAAAAATTGAAGAATATCAAAATAAATCAGGAGATATTTCATGTTTGTGGATTGGTAGTTTCAACATTATTATGAAGGAAATTCTCCTGAAATTAATCTATATATTCAATTTGTCCCTATCAAAATAAGATCAGTCTTTTATTTGCTAGATAGCAACAGGCTTAACTGAAAATTTGCTAACAAATAAAAAGGACCTTAAATAACTAAAATGACTTTTAAGAAGGACAAATCTGAAGGACTCACATTACCTGCTACCCAGTAATTAAAAGAGTGTGTTACTGCTGTAATGATGGGCATACAGATAATGGAATGGAACTGACAGTCCAGAAATAAACCTTTACATTTATGGTTAACTGTTTTTGTTTCTTGTTTTTTACAAAGGTTCCTAAGTAACTTAATGAGGGAAAATAGTATTTCAACACTGACACTGGGCAACTGCCTATCCACATGCAAAAATATGAAAGAAGACAACTTAGATCAATATATAAATATTAACTCAAAATTAAGCACAATCAAAAATTATGAGCTAAAATTATAAATCTCTTGGAAGAAAACACAAGAGAAAATTATATGGTCTTGGGTTAGATAAAGGATTCTGTGCTTTGACACCAAATTGTATAAAAGCAAAAACTGGGGGCACCTGGGTGGCTCAGTGGGTTAAGCCTCTGCCTTTGGCTCAGGTCATGATCTCAGGGTCCTGGGATTGAGCCCCACATCAGGCTCTCTGCTCAGCAGGGAGCCTGCATCCCCCTCTCGCTCTGTCTGCCTCTCTCCCTACGTGTGATCTCCTCTGTCAAATAAATAAATAAAATCTTTAAAAAAATTGATAAACTAGCCTTTCAAAATTTAAAATTCAAGAGCTTCAAAAGGACCAATAACTAAATTAAAAGGCAAGCACAGACATAGAGAAAATATTTTCACAATACATATAATGAAATTGTATATCCAAATTATATAAAGAATTCTTACAACTCAGTAAGAGGACAACATAATTTTTAAAAAGGTCAAAACATATGATACGTATTTCACCAAGAAGATTTATGAAAAAGTAATATGCATACAAAAAATGCTCATTACCAGTCTTCAGGTAAATACAAATTAAGATTCCAATAGAATATCCTTTTGCTCCCATCTTAATAACTATAATCAAATGACAGAAAATAATAATTATTGGTGAAAATATGTAAAAGCTAGCTCTTGCATTGCTGGTGAGCATTTAAAAGGTAAAGCTACTTTGAAAAACATTTCATTGATTTAAGACTGAGAAATCCTACTCTCATACATCTAAGTACAAACATATGTCCACACAAAGACTTGTGTACAAAGTTTATAGCAAAATTATTTTTAAGAGTAAAAAACTAGAAATAATTCAAATGTCCATTAATTGATGAAACCAACAAAGTATATTATATCCATACAATGAGTTCATATATTCATGAATATAATGGAACAGACTACTGATATGTACTACAGT
The DNA here is from genome assembly GCA_002007465.1 of Ailurus styani. Classification (NCBI taxonomy): domain Eukaryota; kingdom Metazoa; phylum Chordata; class Mammalia; order Carnivora; family Ailuridae; genus Ailurus; species Ailurus styani. Next base: position 91,268 of record LNAC01001458.1, read on the forward strand.
GTGGATGGAGCTTAAGGTGATTATGCTAAGTAAAAGATGACAGATTCAAAAATCTACATATAGTAACATTCCATTTATATTAAAGCTCCATAAAAGGCAAAACTGATGCATGATTCTCTGACATTGATGGTGGGACCAGGGACTGACTATAAAATTGGCGGAAGGGAAAACTTTGGGAATGCTCTAAAACTGGATTGTAGTGATGGTTGCACAACTCTATAAATATATTAAAAATAATGTAATTGCACCCCTTTTAATGTGCGAATTTAGAGTAATTTATATACTGAAAAAAGTCAGTAATTTTTTTTTAAGATTTTTTATTTATTTATTTGACAGAGAGAGATACAGTGAGAGAGGGAACACAAGTAGGGGGAGTGGTAGAGCGAGAAGCAGGCTTTCCAGCAGAGCAGGGAGCCCAATGCAGGGCTCGATCCCAGGACCCTGGGATCATGACCCAAGCTGAAGGTAGATGCTTAACGACTGAGCCACCCAGGTGCCCCAAAAGACAGTAATTTTTTTAAATAAAAAATAATATATCTGTTTGTGTCAGTTCTTTTCAAATTTAAGAATTCTGAATAAGAAAACTTGAGTCCTAGCAATTAAAAGAAAAAAATTATTTTTGCCTTTTTCCTTCCATTTTGCTTCCCTATCTTAATGTAAATACATGAAAGTCCTTGCATTTCAGCCCCACTCATAGCAGCACGTAGGTACACTAACTGTTACTATCCTCTGTCTATTCTGCATGCCAGCATTCTTCTAACATGTCTTAATGAATAGTGACTAGGGCCTCAGAGTTATCCATTCTACATGACAAAATTTTGTCAAGTATGTTCTACCAGATGTTAATAAATATATTTCCCCTTTCCAAAATCTCAAAATATTTTATAGATCAATAAGTTTGCAAAAGAGTGGGCTAAAAATAAAAAAATAGTTTTCATTATTATAGAGCCTAATAGAGTCCTTAGCATGTTATTGTAATTTTCTTTTGTTTTACAAAATAAGTATTACACGACTGCATGCAGTCACCCAGAAACCCACTAATGCAACTTCAATGACCAACCTCAAAGCCCAAGCATATGATGGGGTCATTGCATCTAGCTGACAGATAACGGGGAAAAAAAGAGACTGCATTTTAGTCAGACCGATCATCATATGATCACATTTAACTACAAGGGAGGCTGGAAATGTAGGCCAACATTGGACACACAAAAAAGAAGAAATGGGTGCTATCTAGCCAGTATCCTTTTTAAAAATAAAAGTATGTCAATTGATTCTTTAGTGAGTTCATCCCGTAGGTTTCCCAATGATTAATGGAATAGAACTACAGATAGATATACCTACATCTCTTCTATAGAAGAATATGATATATCTGACATCATTTCTTCAAATTCCCATGTTCTGCTATTCATCATTTGAGCAATTTATCCTCTATTACCTATGTTTTTGTAAAAAAAATGTTTGTCTATATGAAATAATCCCATCAGGGAGAAATAGTTTAAGCACTTAAAAAAAGGTTTTTTTCTCTAAAGACACAATATATTCATGTTATCTACATTTTCCTCAGCTCATTCTTTTAACAACAGTATGAATGTTTGTGGGTGTTTTACAACTTTCACACCAGCTTTACATGCAAAATTCCACATAATCCACATACTTTTCCTGGAAGATACATATTAATTTTCCCAGATTACAAATAAACTGCAGATAGTGAGTTGCAGTGTACCTTTTCACTGACACTAAAAAGTAGTATGACACATTCTAGGAAGTACCTGACAGGAATCCCTGGTACAAGTTAAAATCAGGTAAGATTGGGTGCCTGGGTGGCTCAGTGGGTTAAAGCCTCTGCCTTTGGCTCAGGTCATGATCTCAAAGTCCTGGAATCGAGGCCCGCATCTGGCTCCCTGCTCAGCGGGGAGCCTGCTTCCTCCTCTCTCTCTCTCTGCCTGCCTCTCTGCCTACTTGTGATCTCTCTCTCTCTGTCAAATAAATAAATAAAATCTTTAAAAAATAAAAATGAAAATAAAGTAAAATAAAATCAGATAAGATTAAGGAATATCTCCTATCAGTTAGTTATTCAGGGGCAATTCCTGGTTTTATTAAATACAATCTACACTAAATGGACTTACTCATTATTCATTACATAATATCCCTAAATTCACTGACTGCTTTTTTTTAGGTCCCTGTGCTAATACTAAGATTACAAAGAGATTTCAAAATCAACTTTTTATCACCTTCAAAGAGCTTTAAACAAACTTTGAGAAACACAAATGGTGCTTTGGACTAGATACCCCTATTCCAGCTCAGCACAAATGGATATAAACCATACCTGCATTTTATTCTTGGGGAAGGAAAAAGTTGATAGAGACCACCAGAAACTCAAGCTAGACTGATTGGTGGGGGTCTCTGCCATACAAAGCCAATCTTTGAAGATTGGAAGAGGTATCTACTTTGTCTAATGCACAGGACAGGTTTTGTAGGCAATGAAGCTTAATTTATCAACTTAAATAGACTGATTTTACATAAACCTCAAGGTAACCACAAAAAAATACCTACAGAAATAACATGAAAGAAAAAGAGAAAGTAATCAAATCATGTGAATACAAAAAAAAAACCCCCAACAAAACAGAAGAGAATGCAGAAAAGGAGAAAAACACAAACAAAAGACATATAAAACTACTGGAAAAGAACTATCACAATGCAATGGCAAATTCCTCCTTATCAAGAACTATTTTAAATGTAAATGGATTAAATTTTCCAATTAAAAGACAAGGAGTAATTGAATATATTTAAAAAGAAAAGAAAAGGCACAACTACATAATATCTATAAGAAACTCACTTTAGATTTAATGACATGCATAAACTGAGTGAAAGGATGGAAAATGTATTTCCTGTAAATGGTAACCAAAAGAAAGTAGGGATGTTTATACTTATATCAAACAAAGTAGACTTTAAATAAAAAACTGTCACATGAGACAAAGAAGAATATTTTATAATAATAAAAAGGGTCAATCCATCAGGAAAATTTAAGAATATATATGTACCCAATGTTAAAGCATATATATATATATATATATAAATAATATATTTATATTATATATATATATATATATAAAAGCAAATATTGGCAAAACTGAAAGGAGAAATAGACACCAATACAACAATGATAAGAGCCTACATATATCCCATTAACAAAATAAAGGATAAAACCACATGATCATCTCAATAGTTGCAGAAAAAACATGTGACAAAATTCAAACCTTTTCATGATAAAACTTCTCAACAAACTAGGAAAAGAAGGGAATTAACACAGCATAATAAAGGCATATATGGAAAAGCTCATTCCTTACATTACATCCAATGGTCAAAAACTGACAGCTTTTCCTCTAAGATCAGACTCAAGACAAGGATGACCATTCTTAATCACTTGTATGCAGAGGAGAACTGAAGTCCTAGCCAAAGCAATTAGGCAAGAAAAAGAAATAAAAGGCATACAAAAGAAGTAAAAGCACAAAATAAGTAAAATTGTCCTGTTTGTAGACTACGTGATCTTATATATAGATGACTCCACCAAAAAAAAAAGTTGTTAAAAATAATAAACAAATGCAGTAAAGTTGCATGATACAAAATTAACATGTAAAAAATTAGCTGTGTTTCTACACAGTAACAATGAAGTACCCAAAAGGATATCAGGAAAACAATCTTATTTGCAATAGCACTAAAACTAATAAAAATAAACAGCTAGGGAGGTGAAAGATGTATATACCAAAAATGAAACTGACAAAGGAAATTAATGAAGACACAAATGGAAGGACATCCCATGTTCTGGATTGAAAAACTTCCTATTGTTAAAATGTTCATACCGCCCAAACCAATCTAAGTCAATGCAAAATCCTAATGACAATTTCTACAGAAATAGAAAAAAAAAACAACAATTCTACAAATTATATGAAGGGAAAAAAGACTATGAATAGTCAAATCAATAGTGAGAACAACAAAGTTAGAGGCACTAAATGTCCTGATTTCAAAATATATCACAAACCTACAGTAATCAAAGCAGTATAGTATTGACATAGTATAAATAGACTTATAGACTAATGGAACAGGATACAGAATCCATAAATAAATCCACATATTTACCATCAACCAACTGTCGATAAGGGTGCTAAGAATACACAATCAGAAAAGGATAGTCTCTTTAACAAATGGTATTGGGAAAACTGGTTTTCCACATGCAAAAGAATGAAATTGGGCCTTTACCTTACTCCACCTTTACTTCACAAAACTCAAACTGAACTAAAGACTTAGATATAAGACCTAAAACTGTAAAAGTCCCAGAAGAAAACATAGGGTAAAAAGATCCTTGATGGGTCTTGGTAACAATTTCATGAATATGTTACCAAAAGCAGACCCAAGATGTAGAGACAATCAAAATGCCCATTGACTGATAAGTGGATAAAGAAAATGTGATATATACATATAATGGAATACTAGTCAGCCTTCAAAAAGAAGGAAATTCTGAAATATACAATACAGATGAAACCTAAGGACATTAACTGAATTAAGTTAATCATAGAAAGACAAATGCTGATGGTTCTATTTATATGAGGAATATAAAATAGTAAAATTCATAGAAGTAAAGAAGGGAATGGTTGTTTCCAAGAGCTAGGAAGAAGAGGATAATGGGGACTTACTAGTCAGCATGCAACAAAATTCAGTTAAGTAAAATGTTTAAGCGCTAGAGATCTGTTCAACATTTTACCTATACTCAACAACAATACAGTGTACTAAAAAATTGTTTAGAGGGTAGATTTGAGTATTCTTACAACAAAAAATTCAATAAAAAAAGAAGAAAAAAGAAAACCTTAAAGGATGATGCTTTCTAACTCTGACCAACTGACATATCCAGTTTTCTTGAGTAGCAGATGTACCAAATAAAGTTTCCAATTCCAAAATTTGAATAAAGTTGAAGATAAGTTGATAAATGTAAATATTTCCCTTGTCTAATTCACCTTCTTTTATTGATATTTTGACCACAGAACTATTGATTAGATTACAAATTTATTCAGGTAAATGTCATTCTACACAGTTATACATGAACCAGAAATATCATATGGTTACTTCTGCAAATTCATTAAGTTGATTCTCAGTATTTGCATAACCAAAAAGTGCCTTGTGCCTTATAAGTCACCAAATATACTGACGTATTATTGCAGCTTGTGGATAATATATCAGATGGAGAGGAATCTGAGTTAAATACCTAGCAATATTAATATAGTAGCCATAATAATGTCAGTGGGATCATCAATGGGACTTGGTTAGGGACTTTATTGATCTTTTTTGGACCGAATAACACACTGAGGAATTCTGTTGAGAGATTTTGGTCCATTTCATTTTATTAGATTCCTCATGATATGTAGCTTAATCTCTGAAAACAGAACAACAGAAGCTCAGACCCTACTATTTTCTCCGTTAAGTTCTAGAGTTTTTTCTTTTCTTTATAAAAATCATCTTAATTTTAATTAGGAATGCTGCAATTGCTTACAATTTGAAGAAAGCAGTTATAATAACTTTTAATTATATATAGAATAAATTGAGATATAGAAGGATTTGTCCTACATAAGGCATTATTAAGACTTTTAACTGTTAACAGTTAAAAACAGCTGGGGCTCAGGATTTTGTCCTAAGCAGAAAGTCCCTAGAACTTTCTAGAAAATCCCTAGAAACATAAGTACTTGAAATATTGTTAACATGTTATTACAATGATACCTGGAAGGTTTTAAATCCTCCAGCCACAAGTATATTAATATATTCTATTAATGAATTTCTGCTAGAAGATTTGCTTTATCATTTGGAAGGGTGGACCTTAAACAATTATCCCATCACTTTACACCAAAAATGAGGGAATTATATTTCAGCAAAGGAGTTTTTTTTTTATTTATTTTATTTATTTATTTATTTATTTTTTAAATTTTATTTATTTATTTGATACAGAGAGAGAGATCACAAGTAGGCAGAGAGGCAGGCAGAGAGACAGGGAGAGGAGGAAGCAGGCTCCCTGCTGAGCAGAGAGCCCGATGCGGGCCTCGATCCCAGGACGCTGAGATCATGACCTGAGCCGAAAGCAGAGGCTTTAACCCACTGAGCCACCCAGGCGCCCNAGTGATTTATACCCCTGTATGACTGGTAAATTTTTTGGCCCTCAGAGATTATCAGTATTCCAAACATCAGTTCTGTCCCTCTCAACCTGTTGACCTAGAGAAAGTTTTATTCATTCTCTTAAACATTGGTGACTTCTTCATTTTCAGACCAAGGTGGGATACAATACATCTTAGAAGAATTTTGAGGTTTAAGTAAGATAATATATGTAGACTCACCTAACACAGTGACTTAAAATGAAGTAGAATAAGATAATTCAGTTAAATAAATTGTAGCTTCATTCATCAGTATGAACAGTATGGACAGAATATGGTTCAACAGTATTTGTTGAACATCCAAATAGGTCAAGAGATATTCAATAAGTATAAATTGATTTTGGATTAAGGGATGTATTTGATAGTCCCTCAGTTTTTTCAAGGACTAAGGATAATGTGTTCATGGAAGTGTCTTACTTCAGTACGTATAGAGAAAATAAAGAGTTGGGGAGTCACTAAAACATTCCAGACTCCAAATCCATTCTCAATGCTAGGAGCCTGAATTTTCCCTAATAGTTTCTGGTGTTATAGAATGGTGATGCAAAGTGGTTAAGAGCATGGGTTGGAAATCACACCTCACGAAAATAAAGTCTCTGCCTTGTCCTTTCCACGTTCTTTCACCTTGGGCAAATTACCATGATTCAGAGTTATTCCCTGCAGGGTAGAAGCACTAACAGGCTATCATATAGGATTGTCATGAAGATTAAATACATCAACTCATGTCGAGGCTGGCACATTGTAAGCATCTAATAATTGTTAATTATTTTTTAATTGCACAAACTTACTTAGCTTCCTCATCAGTTATGTAGACACAGAGTAAGATGCCAAAAAGCATGATTTTAACTTCCTAAAAACATATTTTAGTTTGGCTCTTATGAATTTTTGCCTTTAGCCTCCTTCGGTGAAGGCTTTAAACATTACTCTTCATGTGGGAGGCACTTTTTTTTTCCTTTTTGAAAGTGATTATAATTCTCCATCTTTTGTTGTTGGTAATTCATGAAGATTTTCAAAACTCCTGAGAAAATTTCTCACATCTTTAATCAGAAACAGGGAGAAAAGCATAAATCTTGAACAGGTTGAGAGACAACTATGTAAAGAACAGATTCACTGACAATGGGAACAAAACACAGTAATAGACAACCAAAGTGTCTTCTTTCATTTTTTGACCTTTAATTGAAAGATTGAAGATAAGTAGTTCCTGCGAGAAAGCAAAAGGCTGATTCACTTGCCCTGTAGCTTAAAGTAAAAAGCTTCCTGGAAACCTTACTATATATTATGAATCACTCTCTTGTCACTCGAAGAAGTTCATAGCTAAGTAAAATGCTGGAAATGGATTGATGGTGCTATGACAGGCACCAGGGTTGAAGGATGAGGTGAAAGGCCTCTAAGTAATACATCTGGGCCTCCCTCAAGGCATTTTTTTGTAAAGCTGATGTTTCTGAACTAAGACTTTCCTGCCTCACTATATTAGGAAAAAATTGCTCTTTAAAAATTCCCATTATTTTAAAACATTCCAATCTATCGAGCAAGGCTATGAAAAACCAAGTGCAATTTATTGTCCTTTAAATTTAAATATTCCCTGTGTCTTCAGAATTATCTCAAAGGACCATCCAAACATAAATCCTAAAGTATTAGTAGCCTTTATTGAGGAAGCCATTGAAAATCCCATAATAACAGGACCCTGGACAAGAGGTTACTGAAAAAAAGGAAAAAGCTGGATTCAAGCCAATACGACATGTCATTTTACAATCCATAAGATCACTTATATTTTTAATCACTCTTCCTCTAAGTCAATCAAACTCATGTGTTTTTGTATTTACCAACTATTATTTAAGCATAATTGTTATTAATTCTTTATAGATTTTAAAGCTTTCACCAACTAGGCCCATCTAAATATTTAATGGTTGGCAGCCACTTCCTCGTGCAAATTAAGGGATCATTTGTTTCTTCCCCCCAATTTTCATTTGATATATTTGACTCATACACTATGCAGAGCATTCTTTTTTTTTTAAGATTTTATTTATTTATTTGTCAGAGAGAGAGAAAGAGAACAAGTGAGCACAAGCAGGGGGAGCAGCAGGCAAAGGTAGAAGCAGGCTTCCTGCTAAGCAAGGAGCCTGATGAGGGACTTGATCCCAGGACCTTGGAAGGCAGATGCTCAACCAACTGACCCACCCAGGTGTCCCTATGCAGAGAATTCTTAAAAACATTTTATCATACACAGTGATGCAAAGATCAAAGAATGAATCTAGTTGATTGAACAGCATTAAAGATTTATTCAACTTCTATAATAAAAGGTAGCTTAAAATTAGCATATGAAGGCACAAGATTCAATGGGTGTCGATGTTAGGGACAGTTCAGTTATGTTGAGAGGGTCAAGAAAGTTTCTTGGATTTTAGATACTAGGAGAGAAAGGTAGAGAGAAGAGGGAGGGAGGGAGAGAGAGGGAGGGTGAGAGAGAGGGAGGGAGGGAGAGAGGGAGGGAGGGACAGAGAGGGAGGGAGGGACAGAGGGGGAGAATGTTAGGTGTAGGAAACTCAAAGTGACACTGTATAGAGGGGAGAAAGTGGAATATGGTTTTTGGAAGGTGAGTGGCCCTATAAGACATGAAGGTAGAATATGAGAACTATAAAGTTAGAAAAAAGAGTTGAGTGGGGGCTGATGGGTCTCTTGGTTATTATTAAACAAACTAGCCATTTGTTAAGCTACAAAAGAGAGGCCACATGTTATACTAAAAATTGCTTGGTTTTATTACCAGATGGACTTAGATTTATAATGGATATGATTCCAACTACCTGCATGATGCTGAGCAAGTTACTTATTCTATTTTAACCTCACTTCTCTCATTTATAACATGCAAATCATACCTAATTTTCAAATGTCTAAAATTTTCAGGTAATCTATATGAAATATCTGTCATTATGGCTAGAAATGCTTAGGCATATAACAAATGATTACTAATGATAAGCATTCACTGGAGTTTACTATTTTATAAACTACATTATGTTATTTTTTAATATTATTTTAGAACTAGTATGTTCAGCAGAATTTAGGTTCTTGAGGGCAGAGATTTATCTGTTATTTACTGCTATATTCCTAGTGATTAGAACATTTCCTGGATTATAACATTTGGTCAATCAATATTTGTGAAATGATTAATAATCATACTCAGCTTATTATTATAAACATTCATCACTATCAAAATTTTAGAAAGATTAATCTGGACATTCTAATGCAGAAAGGATTAGAGTGAAGGGAGGTAGGAGCCTTCTTTGTGAGGATGCCAACACAATAACCTAGAAGAGAAGTCATGCATGATTGTGAGAATAGATGGAATAAAATGGAGATTTTCAAAAGACATTATGGTGAGGGGCACCTGGGTGCCTCAGTTGGCTAAGCATCTGCCTTCAGCTCAGGTTCCAGGGTCCTGAGATCGAGTGCCACATCAAGCTCTCTGTTCAGTGGGAAATCTGTTTCTCCCTTTCCCTCTGCCTGTCCCCCTTGCTCCTGTGTGCATGCTCTCTCTCTAGTAAGTAAAATCTTAAAAAAAAAGACATTATAGTGGAGCAAAGAACTGCTAGAACTCAGCAGTTTATAATATGTGCTAAAAAGAGATAGGCTGTCTCAATACAAATTTAAAAATTGATGATGCTTAAGGTTTTGACTCTTAGCACTTAGAAGGATATGGATCTTAATCCACCAAAATGAGGGTATCAGGAGAAAGAGCTGATCTGCAAAGAAAGTGAACAAGTCAACTTTAGATTTTATATGTATATGTGTGGATGTATACATACATGTTGAGTGTTTTCTATGTCAAGAACTGTGAAAAGAGCTTCATATTCATTATCACATTAAATCTTTCTCAACAGTTTTATGAGGTAGATGAAATAACTACTCACTCTGTACACAAACAAGGAATCTGAGCCATAAAGTCATTGGATAACATGCCTAGGGCAAAACAGAATGTGGCCAAAGTGAGACTATCTGGACTGTCCTGACTCCAGAGATTCTAACTATGAGGCTCCACTGCACAGTTCAAGTATAAGGTGTTACTGGAGCATATGGAAGGGGAAGGAATATAAACTGTCTAATCATTTAAATGAAGGGTTTGTATTTTCACCATTATAATAGTCCCACAGTGCATTGTAAATGATTTTTTAAGGAATCCCTTTCATATGACTTCCGGAAGTGGTTGCACAATAGAATCCTTTGCCAGATAATCCCATATTTAATTGTTTAATCACAAATATTTAATTCTAAATAGAGGTTGGCAAAAATACAATTGAATTAACTCTTAGGGTGGTGACAAAGACCCCAGTGGGGTCCCAATAAGAGGAGTCCTAGGTGACAAGGACCTTTCTCCAGGCAGACTCTAACAACACTCACCTAATGTTTTACCATCAACTGTGTATTTTATTTTCCACATGAATTTCCTCAGAAACTATGAGAAATACATTAATTTCATTCTCAGTTGTCAATTTCCAATTTTTAAATATAAATGGTGAAAGCAACCTTTAGGTTTGTATGTACTTAGTTGATTCATGGGATGAGCTTTAACGAACGTCCTAGAGAATTCTCCCTCTATCTCCCATTTATCCAAATAAAGAACACTGCCATTCCAGTGAAGTATATAACTTCAGCAACATTTCTAATTCATCAGGACCATTCTCTTTGCTTACGTTTTAGCTATCACGCTATACTTCAACAAGTGCCTAATTGCAAATCAAAGTTGTTTTTAGGAAATGTTTTAAGCATTAGATGTTTTAAGCATCTAATGGTGTCATGCTATCAAGGCCAGTATGTCACCTAACAAATTGAAGGAAAGTAGCCTGATGTCCAAGCAATAGTTTATAGTTAATTAACTAGACAGGAAGTAGTTCTGCATCTCATAATCTTGATACTGAATTGGTCTTCAGTTAACTACAAGGCCTTGTGGACCCAAAAAAGTTAGATTTGATAACAGTCCTTTACCAAGTAGACAATGTTAAGCATAACACAGACTGTGAGACCAACTATCTGCAACTATGTCATACGGAAGGAAGTGCTCATCATTAGCTATTTACTGAAGCTTCATTATGGGGCTAGATGATAATAGAAAAGTTGCTTGTGTGTAGTTACATGGACTTTTGTACTTCTCTGTTGATTGCTCATGGTTTTTTGAGTTTGTAGAAGGGAAATCAACAGCTTGCTCTTTTCAACTCTGTATAATTCAGAATACTCAAAATAGATATCTGTTCTTGATGTTTCCTCAGTTAATTATTATTAAATTGAATAGAAGTTTAGATTCCAAAATACTTTAAATTAGAGAGCAGAGAAGTTCAAAGGGTACAAAGTTTTAATTACAAGATGGGTAAGTCCTAGAGATCGACATACAAGATGGTACCTACAATTAATATTTTATGGTATACTGAAAACTCTCCTAAGTGCTCCTATCACAAAAATAATAGTAACAATTAATAAAGAGGGTAGGAAGAAACCTTTGGAGGTGATGGATATGTTTTACAGCACAGACTGTCATGATGATTTCACGTAGGTATACTTATGTCCAAACTCATCAAGTCACATACATTAAATACACATTTTTGTGTGTCACTAATGCTTCATTAAAGTGTGTTTTTTTTTAAAGCCCCATATTCTGAACTCACATGAAGTACCTTGCCACTTAAAAATGCTTGCTATGGTACAAATCGACTTTGGGGTAATTCAGTGGGTATAGAGTATTCCCATATTCCCTAAATCCAGAGGACCTGAAAGTTGCCAGCACACAGATAGATATCAGCATGGCACACAGTTGTAAAGCTAGAAGCACACTTGCATGAACAGCTCTGGTGAGAATTAAGTCAGGATTCATTTCTCAGGGATCATGGTTCCCATTTATTTTCTCCCTGGATACTCATTAGGCCCCCCAACCTTCTGTGGGAACTTTGAAATATAGCAATACTGACCCTGAACTGAAGTCTGCCAAACAGCTTTTTGTCTAGGAACTTTCAGTTACTTTATTAAGGACAGCAACAGTTTCCTCGAGTAGAGTCAAGAACAGGGGATGCACAGGAAAACTTTTTGCAACAATGGAGTTTTAGATTCCAAGAAATAACAGGTTCCCATATTCCTCCGAATCTCTTTCTTGACTGACACACTAAAGAGATTCCTTCCAACCCCTTGCCAAGCTTACTTCTGCCCTGGGTGTAGAAAGCATATTATACAGACAAGGAATGGAATTAATGTTCAATCGAGGCAGGTGAGTGTAAAAGGACTAAATTATTAATACTCCAATAGCTTCACAGTTATTGGAGAGAGGTATTCTTTTTCTTGGGATTAATTTGGTTTATATTATAAAGGATGCAGTGGATTAATGAGACTCTTTAAAGCTTTTTCAAAGCTTGGGTTGTCCTGGAAAATGGAAATGAAAATAAAAAGCCTTTATAGGTCTCATCTTCTAAAAGTGTTTTTTTGCTATCAAAGAGCAGAACTACTAAGCAGAACAGACATTCCAAATAGTGGTGGCAATAATAACTGATGAAAAAGAGTAAGGTAAAAATTTCTATTTGGACTCCATTAGTTTGGAATTTATTATAATATTAAGGTATACTGGACATAAGTCTACTTTTAAAAGGGATTTAATACTAAAACCTGCAATAAAAAAGGACAAAATATTATCATAGGTGACTCCCATCGATTTAGGTTCTTTCTTAACTGTCTGATGCAAGCATATTTGCAAACAATTAATAAAAACATGAAGTAAATAAAAAATAACAAGTGGTGTTCATCTAGTCATTAAAATGTCAGAATGTCCCCTGGTAAGAGCTTGATTTTTTCATTTTTTTAACATTCATATAGGTACCAATTATTTTAAAGACAGCAATACAAAGAAGGGATTTATATCAGTGACTTGGAGAGAATATATTTGGTACCAATATATAAGAATGGCTGACTTTTATTGAATGTTTAATATATGCTAGCACTGTACCTGCATTATGAAACTTAATTATCATAACAAATATAGCAGTTGGGTACTTCCTTATTATGTTTTATAGACTAAAATATTATAGTGTAAGCAGTTAATAGCAACTTGCCCAAGGCCAAATGGCTAATACATGGCCCAGACAGGGCTCAGAGACAGGTCTGTCTGACACTGAATCAGGTGCTTTTTAACTCTTCTGACGTATTGTTTTCTACTTCTGCTTACAAAATGATTTTCATGTATAATCTCTAACACAGTTGCATTAAGAAATTATAAGTTCTATTATAGAAAAAATTCCTGTATGTTGTACTTACTCATATGTAGCCTAGCTATTATTGGGCAGCCTTTTAAAAACCATGTTGTTTTATTAATTATCAGGGATTTGTTCCTGTGTGCGGTAGAATGCAAGGTACTAAAGCCAAGAAGGACATCAGTATAGTAAAGGAAGGGTGACGATATGAAACTGGGCAGTACAGCAGAGAAGGATCATTTTTAGAGTTGTTAGAATAAGCAGACGTTCAATTATAAGACCATTACCCTCCTAAGAACCTACCACCACTTTGGGCTATTCATTACGAGTCCTAGATGTACTAAAGATATTGATGACTTCACTATTACAGAAGTTACATCAAATCCTAACAGTTTGCTATTCTTCCAAAATCAAAGTAGAAAATCTGCTTTGTGAGAACAGAAATAAATAAAAATATAATTATTAAAAATAGTACTAACTCAGATATCACTAAATGATAAGACTATCATTCTTTCAATAATTATGACCTCCATAAACTTTTATGTTGTTCCTAAGTAGAATCCAACTCTAAACTTCTTCGGCATGGCAAAACACTGTTGAACCACATATTAAAAAATCCCACTTAGCCTTTTACAAAATAGACTGTAAGAGCCTCCAGGGATCCACTATGGGATCTGTTGAAAATAATACATGAATTAGAGTCTACCCATAGGCTTTGATTTGATATAGTACAAGATAAAATGATCTAAAAAATTCACATTAATGTATTAGAAAAAATTCGATTTTGGCCTAGGATCGATCAATTTACACTTTATAAAATGTAAGACCACATGCACAGTTAAAGGGAAAAAATGCCACCCCTTCTTCTTTACAATCTTTTTAATTAATTAGTTAATTAATTAATTTTTTTATTCTTTGCCCCAGGGGTACAGGTCTGTGAATCATCAGGCTTACATCTTTCACAGCATTCACCAAAGCACAAACCTTTTTATACCTCTTTTAAAAATAAATAAAGACTAAAGCAGGGGAGGGGAGATTGGATCATGCAATTATGGAGGCTGAGAAGTCTCAAGGTCTATAAATTGAAGGTCTGAGAGCAGGAAAGCTAACGGTCTAAATTCCAGTATGCGCCTGATGGCAGAAGACCACTGTTCCACCTCAAAGACCATCAGACAGATAGTGACTTATCTCTTGCTCAGCATTTTGTTCTATACATGCCTTCAGTGAAGTGGATGAAGACTGCACACAGTGGGAAAGGCAATTTGCTCTACTCAGTCTATCAATTAAAACACTAACATCATCCAGAAACACCCTTGCCAACACCTACAGAATAATGTTTAACCACATATATAGGCATTCTGTAGCCTAGTATATTTGACATATAAAATTAATCACAAGTACATCAATGCAAAACATTCTCCAATTTATACCATCTACCCTTCCTATCTCCACTAATAGTAGCTGCTATCAACTCCACAACCCAAGCTTATTCTGCTTTCTCTACTCCATTTTCAAGGAGTCAGGAAAGTTAAAATTATCCCAGAAATCTGTCCCTTCCCTTCTATGTAATGCTACACTGCTTTTGCTCAGATCTCCATCTTCAATGGCACAGCCTATTGGAAAACCTAATCTCCAAGTCTTTCTGCTTCTAATGTTGCCCACTTTACAACTTTCTCCAGTACTATAAAAATTGTTTTTCTAAAATTCAATTCTGGTCATAATATCGCAATGTTTAAAATCAGTCTTTGATTCCTCATTATTTGCAATTAAGTTCAAGCTCCTTAATAGGATATAATTCAAATCAGGATTTGGCTACTTTTACAGCCACATATTTCACCATTCCCCCAGTGCATCATTTTACCCTATAGTTGAATCAACATACCTCTGAATCAATGAATACTTATGTTATGGGCTGCATGTGTCACCCCAAAATGTTTAAGTCCCAATCCCCAGTACCTCAGAATATGACTTTACTTTAAAATAAAAGAATTTTAAAGAAGTAATTAAGACAAAGTGAGGTTTTTAGGGTGGGTTCTACTTCAATATAACTGGTGTCCTTATTAGAAAAGGAAATCAGGACAGGTTCATAGTGGGAAGATCATGTGAAGACACAGTGAGAAGACTGGTATCTATAAGATCGTCTTCAGAAGAAACTAACCCTGCCAACATCTTCATCTCCAGAACTGTTGAGAAAATATCTTTCTAATGTCTAAGTCACCCACTCTATGGTATTTTGGTAGGGAAGTATTAGCAAACTAACAACAAAATAACATTCACTTAAGTGCCCAATAAATATGTACTAAAAGTTTTCTCCCCCCTACCTTGAGATGCCTTTCCTTGTTTGATCTCCCTGGTATGACTCAACTCATCCTTCATAACTCAGCTCAATTGCATCTGAAAAATGACCTCTTTGCCCCTGCTAAGTACTTTATACACCCTGTTCTTTTGGCATGTATAATTTCATGCTTCATCTTGTTAGGATCACTTTAATTTAATTGGGAGAATATTTTGGATTCAATTTACTGTGAAGTCTGGAGTTCTAGCAATCTCAGGATTAGGTGAGGTATTTGCCTGGATTTTTGTTTCTATTAACCAGAACCACCTGATATCACCCTCTACTCCATTACCTCAGATTGATTTTATCCTTTCTTATAGTTGATATTTCAGGTAAATAATTCTGGCTATTCATGTGTTGATCTATTAATGCTGATTGAAAGGGAGAAATCAAAATACCAACGTGTTTTTACAAAAATCAAATGATGCAATGCTCCTGGCTGAAGTGTCACAAGGAGATGGGAGATAAACTCCCAGGACAAGAAAAAATCATTTTATAGAGATTGGATTGATTCAGTCTCTACTTATAATATATCCTCTACAAAATTAAACTCCATAACATAAAATAATGATGATTAATTTAAGGCAGACATTGGCAACTGTTTTCTGTAGCACCAGCTAGTATATATTTTCAGCTCTTCAGGATATAGGTCTCTCCTCCAACTACCGACATACACCAATGTAGCACAATAGCCACAATAGGCAAAATGTAAATAAGTGTTCCAATGTAATTTTATTAACAAAACTATGTGATGGGCTGGATTTGACCTGCAAGCCTATATTTGCTAACCTCTTATTTACAGAATGGAAGAAGGGGTGAAAGGATATTTCCTTAACTTGGCAAAGGGCTTTGAAAAGCAGCCTAGGGAATTTAGATTAGCTGTGGCCAGTTTAACTCCTGGCAGTACACTAAACATTAACCTACAGATATTCAAAATTATCAGTAGAAGAGTTTCATAGACAACTTCTAAAAATAACAGAAACAAACAAAACAAAACAAAAACAGAAGTCCTGAACATAAATTCTGGAATACTTCTACAATGAAAGGCCTGAAAGA
This sequence comes from Ailurus styani, assembly GCA_002007465.1. Taxonomy (NCBI): domain Eukaryota; kingdom Metazoa; phylum Chordata; class Mammalia; order Carnivora; family Ailuridae; genus Ailurus; species Ailurus styani. The sequence goes on from LNAC01001458.1 coordinate 108,061, forward strand.
ATACATGGAAATAAAAAAATAAAGGTCAACCAGAGGAGAGGACTAGTATGATGAAGAAATCCTCTTCTTAATCACAGATCCCTTTTCCAAGTAATTATTCTTTACATTTAAGTCCCTACCATTCATGTCTCCAAATCATGAATGCTATGCTCTAACCCTTTACACAATTTACCCATCATTACTTTTTAACAGTGTAGAAATGCCCTTTTGATTCCAGCAGTAGCTGAGCACTTCCAAAAATATGTATCCATGATCTAAAACAAACAACAAAACAAGAACTAACTCACAGATACGGGAAACAAACTGTTGGTCACCAGAGAGGGTAGGTGTAGGGAAACAGGCTAACTAGGTAAAGGAGATTAAGATGACAAACTTCCACTTGTCAAATAAATAATTCTTGGGGCTATAATGTGCAATCTAGGGACTACAGTCAATAATACTGTAAAGACTTTGGAGGTGACAGATGGCAACCAGACTTACAATGGGGATCATTTTGTAACGTTTATAAATATTGAACCACTATGATGTATAGCTGAAACAAATAGGATATTGTATGCCAATTATATTTCAATAAAAGTTAATTAACTAGTTAATTAATTACTTAAGTGTGTATCCATGGAAGTAAAAGGCAATAAAGTTCTAACCCACCTCCCCTGTTCCTTCTTAACGGAATCTGAAATTTGTTCAGGGTAGCAATGTACTTAGCTAAAAATTTCAAATTCTAAGTGATCTTGCAACTAGAGTGGCCATATGAACTTGTACAGGCAATACCATATGATGCCATTTTGCTACCTTTCACTTTTATCTTTCTGTTCTTCGTATTTGAAATAAGGATGAGATGTCTAGAGAAGCAGGAGCCACCTTGCAACACTAAGAATGAAAAACCCCTGCTAAGAATGACAGACCAAGAAGCTAAAATGAATCTTTGGATGAAAGCCTTAAGCAGTAGCACCTGCCTTGGGGTGACTAACTCTAGATTTCTAATTACATGAAAAAGAATACAATTCTAAGTCAGTGGTAGCTGGACCCAGTGTTTTTTTTTTTTCTGCCCACACATCAAACTAATAAAATGACTAATCCATGGTTAGAGTAAACATGAGAGGATGATTGTGTTAATTTTCTATGGCTGCTAGGGCCACCAACTTAGAGGTACAAACAAAACAAAGCAAACATTATTTTATAGTTCTTTAGGTCAGGAATCTGACACAAGTATCACTGGGTTAATAGCAAGATATTGGCAGTGCTATGTTCCATTCTGGAAGCTCCAGAGGAGAATCTCTTTCCTTACAAATTCCAGCTTTTAGAATCCAAATATATTCTTTGACTCAAGCCCCCTTCCTCCATCATCAAGACCTTTCTTCAGTAATTATATCTCTGAGTCCAGCCTAGAAAGGTTCTCTGCTTTTATTTATTTTTTTCTTCTTCTTTTTTTTAATTTTATTTTTATTCTTTGCCCAAGGGGTACAGGTCTGTGAATCATCAGGCTTACATCTTTCACAGCATTCACCAAAGCACAAACCCTCCCCAATGTCCATAGCCCATCCACCCTATCCCTGGTTCTCTACTTTTAAAGACTCACATTATGAAACTGAGCCTGCATAATCGAAGATAATCTCCCCATAGCCAGGTCCTTAACTTAATCACATGTGCAGAGTCCCTTTTGCCATATAAGGTAAATATTCACAAGTTCTGAGGATTAAGATGTGGACATCTTTGGGTAGCTACTATTCTGCCTAGCACAATAACAAAAAGAAAATCACATAAATTGTGAATTACATGTCCAGGTTTCCTGGTATAATTCAAGTTTCTTGTATAGAGTTATGCAAATAATAGAAGGATAATAAAAAATGACTATCTTACCAGAAATGGGAAGTATTATACCATTTTAAAAATTCCATACTATAGTAATACTATCGTATCAGCAATAATCTACCTTTCCAGGATGGATAATGAGCCTGAACTTCCCTAAAATTGGAAATGCTTAAAATTGAATTAGGCAGAAATAATGAAAAATTTCTATTATTCACACATGGTTTGCTGCAATTTTTCAGCAGGACAGATTATACAGGTAGAAAATTTCATAGAGCAAATGACTGCTTCTCAGGAAAAGAAGTAGTTTTAGAAATCAGAAAGTGAAAATTTATACAAAAACTTATGTAATAAATACTTCTAAATCTTTTATAATTTATCAGTTTTCACTTACTTCATCCCACTTAATCCTACATTTTTCCTAGTATTGAGGAATATTAAAAAGGCATTTTTGATTACTCTCTCCTACCTCATCTTCTATATCTCGTAAACCACCAAATCATTAAACTCTTTTGCAGAGAATTCTATTGGTTTCCATATCCTTGCCATAACCACTGTCAACGATTATGCCCAGGTACGACATAATTTAGTGTTTAAATTACTTAGTTTATTTTATCTTAAATTCTCACCTCTACATATATCCTGCATGCTGCTGCAATACATACTATATCTATAATATATCCTATATGCTGCTGCCAGAACTATCTAGAACCAAAAATTTTCAAGCATTCTAGGTTTGTGATGTATCCTCCCATTTAAGGGAAGCTTGAGAAGTATCCACAAACCCTTTCATTTAACACTACTAATAGCCAATAGCATGTTTTGCAAGGCTCTTCATAAGACATAGCATGGGTCAATTTTTGGTTATTTGGAAAACATCCCTTCCTATTTTCATTCAATTATATATAAAAATAGGGAATTAAACATTTTAAGCCACATGCACTAAATTCCCTCTCTCTTCAGCATTATACAGTTTTAAACATTTGAAGATAGTTATCGTATCTCTTCTAAATCACAGATAGACCCAGTTAAGAATTCCCCATCCCCTGGGTTATGGACACTGGGGAGGGTTTGTGCTTTGGTGAATGCTGTGAAAGATGTAAGCCTGATGATTCACAGACCTGTACCCCTTGGGCAAATAATAAAAATAAAATAAATAAAATAAAATAAAATAAAAAGAATTCCCCATCCCCAATTCTTTCTCATCACAATGGGAAGCTCAAGATCTTTCTATTGTCTCTTTGGTATATCACAGTTCATCAATGATATGCTGAAAATTCTATTGCCTGGGTTAAATTGAGTACAGCTAAACTAAGACATTGTCGTGTACAAGGAACAGGTGAATATGGCTTGTTTTTTATATTGCCTACAATTACTATGAATTCTGTGACTTACATGTTATAGTTGCTTCCATGACTATTCATATGACCTACTTCAAACATGATCTCTGCCATTCTAATCTTTTACACTTTATATTTTAAAATAAATGTTTATTACACATATAGTATTTGTTCATTTAAAAAATAAGATAAATAAAAAGAAAAGAAAACACACAATCTTGGCAATCATACTACCCACTTGAACCTAAATAAGAAAATCACATTTTCTATTTAATAGATCAATAATTTGGATCAATCTTCCCACCAAGAATAACTAGAACACTCAGACAAATAGCAGATAGACATATCTAGATAGAGAGATAGACAGAAAGAAAGACATATAAATATCCTTGAATTAATAAGATGAAGACTATTTATTTTACTGGTACCATATCCAATCATAGATAAAAATCCAAAGAAATAAACCAGAACTTGGGACAGACTTTCTACACTAATATTGAACATAATAATCTAAAAAACACTTCTGATAATATCTCAGGGAAGGGGGAAAAAATCTCTGGAGTCCAAGGTTCCAAAACCATGGAAGTACTGGTATCTCTACTACTAGAGAGTGGGTCCTTAAAGGGCTGCAACCAAAGAGTGAACCAAAAATACAAACATATTGTTCTCATAGAAACTTGAAAAAAAAAAAAGCTTCAAATATCCTCAGTTCCTGAGAGTTGATTAAAGTAATCTCAGATTGCTGGTATCCTCAGACACTCAGCAGAAATAACTATAATTCATCCATGTGGGATTACACCATTATTTTAATCCTCAAATTATTTCTCTTTCAAATATATATAAACTATAAATTTTCAAATATAATGTCAGTTATACAATCAAAATGATCAAGACTATAGGAGATAAGACTATATGAATGAAAACTAAAATAAGCAATAGACAAAAGAAACAGTATTATAGGGGCCCTAGGGGCACCTGGCTGGCTCAGTGGGTTAAAGCCTCTGCCTTCAGCTCAGGTCATGATCTCAGGGTCCTGGGATCAAGCCCCGCATCGGACTCTCCGCTCAGCGGGGAGCCTGCTTCCTTCTCTCTCTCTGCCTACTTGTAATCTCTCTCTCTCTGTGTGTGTCAAATAAATAAATAAAATCTTTAAAAAAGTAATAGGGGCCCTAGATACTGGAAATACAACTCACATATTTTAATGTAAGAAGTAAGTTGAGAATTTTGAAAGAGAATTATTAACAATATGAAGGGAGTCTGATTTGAAAGAAAACAGAACTATTTGAACTGAAAAAAAAAACCCACATATAAAATTAAGAATCTGGGCGCCTGGGTGGCTCAGTGGGTTAAAGCCTCTGCTTTCGGCTCAGGTCATGATCTCAGCATCCTGGGATCGAGGCCCGCATCGGGCTCTCTGCTCAGCAGGGAGCCTGGTTTCTCCTCTCCTTGTCTCTCTGCCTGCCTCTCTGCCTACTTGTAATCTCTCTCTGTGTGTCAAATAAATAAATAAAATATTTAAAAAAATAAAATGAAGAATCCAATGAATATGTTCAAGAAGATAATCTCTCTTATAACCATAAAAACAAAAGTCCTTAATTAAATATTAGAATATCAAGTCCGACACTATGTAAAAGGATAACACATCATGTCAAGTTGTGCTTCATTCTAAAAAAAGACAAGTTTGATTTAAGACTCAAAAATCAATCAATACAATTCACCTCCTTAGCAAAATAAAGGGGAAGAACCATATGATTGTTTCAAAGAAGGAAAAAAAAATCTCTGAATACATTTCAACACCTATTTATTCTAAAAACTCTCAGCAAAGCAGGAATATAAGGAAATTATCTTAATCAAACTAAAGCATCTACAACAGGAGCATCCTGATAATATATTAGACAATTTCTCCAGATCTAGGAACAAAACAAGAAAGTCAACTACCTTGATTTGTTTTAGATAATGTACTCCAGGTCTTGACCAAGTAGAAAAATCATAAACAAGACATGTGGTCTGGCTAAGGCAGTGTTTAATTTGCATCCTGGACTCTGCCTCTCAGATCTAAAAACTCTGGACATAGCACAACAAACAAGTATAGGAAGGCACGGAAAGGTGAAAAAAAGAAGGCAACTGCCTTGGGATCTTGGGACGTTAGAGGACTGGCAGCACAGCAAGCTCCCTGGTTTCCTTAATGGTTGCCATATATCCCTGCAGGGTGCTACAAAAGTCCCCAACCCAAAACCTGCAATAGACACGGGGAAGGGAAAAAAAAAAAAGAAAAAGAAAGAAAGAAAAGAAAAAAGAAAAAACCTCCAAGAAAAGTCTATTTCACTTACCCAAAGAACCAGATATATGTGGCTTAACGAGATTTCTTCTTGGCAATACCCACCCTACTCCAGTCAAACACCAAGAGAAAAACTGCACCATCTCCTACAAGGTTTCCACAGTTCCCTGAATGGGGAACTGATCTACTCAACCACAGCCCTACCTGGAAGAAGGAGACTGCCACTTTCTAACTCCTCCCCAATGGTGTGGGTAGGAGCTAATCTTCTATCACTTACCTGACCAAATCTGTTAGCACTTCAATTCCCTGATCAAGACAGTATCAGCAGAGGGAGTGGAGACCTGTTCTTCTATCCCCCGTAGGCCAGAAGTCCATGGTGATGCTCTGATTCGCCGATGTCCCACCTGGAAGTAGGCAGTGCTGCAATTACTTCACCAGGCTACTATCAGTGGTGTCCAGCTACAAGTTGGCCCCCCTTTCTCCCCCAGCTTCAATGAGACGGTACAAGGTGCTGTCAGTCAAAATTAGTCAATACCTCTGCAGGCAGATTTTGGAGCTCCTTCACTGGATTTTCCTGCTCAGGATTTAGCCTCTGAAGAACCAGTAGATTGTATTCACAGCCAGTTAATTCTACCAATTTCCTTTCCCCAACAGCACATTTTGAAAGTGTCCTCAGAAGAAAGAGCAGGGATAAATAACACTTCTCTCAAGTATCATAGACTCTGAAGCCCTGCCTGCTATTGCTTGCTCTCCATTGCCTTCCAACAGTTTTGTTTTTTTTAACTTATTTCTTTCAGTTTTTGTACTTCCTACTATTCTACCTATACCTACACCTACTATCCTTCCTGTTCCCTCAATGAGAATGTAATTTGATACAAACTACTCTGTTACAGCTAGAACCTCAAGTCCATTTGTTTTTTTCACATATGAAGTATAAGAACCTTAGGGGTGAGGAAACATATCATACTTATAAAATTCTGAGGTTACCTAATCTCATGTCACCCTTTCTGCTCTAAATCGTTTGGGTTTTGTTTTTTTTTTTGTTTTTGATTGCTGCATTTGGATTTAAATAAGGGAAAGAGGGCACCTGGGTGGCTCAGTGGGTTAAAGCCTCTGCTTTCGGCTCAGGTCATGATCTCAGGGTCCTGGGATCGAGGCCCATATCGGGCTCTCTGCTTGGCAGGGAGCCTGCTTCCTCCTCTCTCTCTCTGCCTCTCTGCCTACTTGTGCTCTCTCTCTCTCTCTGTGTCAAATAAAGAAATTAAATCTTTAAAATAAAAAAATAAAATAAAAAATAAATAAATAAATAAGGGCAAGAAAAACTGCAGACAGCAGTTGAGGGCAAAGCACTGTATAATAGAGAATATCAGTTAAATCTGATGTTTAGGTAGTGAAGGACTAATTCAGGATTTTCTTCAGGTAGTTGGATCTGTGGGAATCACCTTGCAGTGAGTTAAGATTTTCTGATGTCTTTCTGTATACATTTCATCAGGCAATATGGGGCTAGAATGACAATTCCTTTCAACATGCATTTGTGACTCAAATAGAAATATCGTCTGTATTCCTGAGGGGCTTTTGAAAATTTTATTCATAACAGATGAGGAAACTAAGAACCATAAAAGATAGACAAGTGGAGTGTGGAGCTGCCATTGAGTGGAATCTGAGAATCATTGTGCAGGTTTCTTACACACAATTTATGTCTTAATTCTCACAGTAATTTTCAGAGAGATTTTTTTTATTTCTATTTCTCAGGCAATAATGAAATTGTGCTGGGACTTGAATGTATCTTTTAGTTTATGCTCCAGTACAGGCATAGAAGAATCAAAAAACTGCTGATTGAAAACAAATTTAAGAGGCTCTTTGTAATGCAAAAGAATTGAAATCCAGTGTGTGCTTTGGAACAACTCTCTCCTTCCCTAAAGGTGTAAGTAAGCATTTTCAAATGTTTCTATACTGCATATAGAGCTTGAGGATTTCCTGGAAAATGATACCATAAATCTAGAAAAATATTAATCTGATACCACATGCTATCCAATATTTTTCTCTTATGTTTTATGCTATTTAAAGGTAAATTGTTCCCAGTTGACCTACATCAGCACTGTGAACTATAGCAGATACTTTAATTAAAACAACAGAAATAAAAAATATATTTAAAAATTACAGGCAGTCTAAAAATATGTTCACTGAAGTCAGATGGTCAAAGGATTTACTATATCCTAACCCTAAGAATTTGGCCTTTCCATAAAATCATAACCAACATGAAAGTGGGAAAATTTTTTTATAGTACATAAAAATAGTCTTACTAATTTCAAGTAATGAAATCAGTAGAGATTGTATCTTTGATTATAAAGTAGCATAAGGACCTTTGAATTTCCCACATGTGCTTCAACTGCACAATTAAATCTTGATTAGGTGTGCATGTGAGGGAACCTGAGAAGAGCCAGACATAAGGATGGAAAAGTTTGTCACATTCTGGACTTCACTGTTCCTCCTCTGTGTACTAAGTAAATACTATGATGGGAGAACCACCTTCTCCAGGGAAATTTTAACACAAGTCTGTAATTTCACCAGGTCAGGCAATGAACCTTGACTTTTAGTAGAGAAGGCTTGTCCTTACAGCTATTTTTTCTTTCCAAGATTTTAAGCCTTTCCTTCTAAAATATAGCACTACAAAACCATAAAGTTATTGACACTGAACTCCTTGCTGGAGTTGACTATACTTGTAAAGGTCTAGGGTGATCACAGCTGTTCCAAATGAATGGCACATAGGCCTAATTTAGCAAACAAAACCTAAGATTTATATAGGGTCTTATTCAGGGAAGTCCAGGTAAACTAACATATTACCTCATTTTCCAAAACACAACCCCCCCCAAAAAATGTTTTCTAAGCAAGCAAATAAATGCAAAAACATTCCATTCTTGCAAATACATTAAATATTTATATGAGCTCTAAACTACCATGTTTTTCTCTAATTTCTCTTTTAAATATCAACAATCATTAGTGATATACAAAGAAATAACTGGTAATGATTCTAGCATCATCTTTACTATTTTCAGATAACTGTTTTTTTTGGCTGTTATATTTCATATTTTATCCTAAAATTTCTTTTAAGGAACTAGTTTCATTTTTAAATTATCATGAGGCATAGACATATCATACATTTAGCCTTTCTCACTGGTGCTTGTTTTCTTAAAGATTAACTGAAATTTCAACATTTAATTTGAATTTTCAACATTTGTGTCTCTGGGACGCACAAATTTTCCTGAAGATGATCCTCCAAACCCTTGATATTTGAATCATCCATAGGTTGGTGTCTTAGTACATTTTCTCTTTTCCATGTGGACCTCTCTTCTCTAAAACACCATGCTACCTACTTCATTAAATCTCTATCCTATTTCTTTTTTTTTTCCTCCTTTCTGACTAAACTTATTGAAAGTGTAGTTTATGTTCATTCTTTTTTTTCCCCAAACTGACTCACTTGGAAAAATCTATTAACCAAACCAACTTCTCTCTTGTGCTCCAATTATCTACTGAGTATCTCCACCAAGACAGTCTTTAGACACCTACAACATGCTGATTTCCCCAAAGGCATTTGATTCCATAGTCTTTATATTTCCCCTGTACTTCTCTTACATCTCACATAGTGTACAAATCATTGCATTCCATTTCACTAGTACAGCATTCCATTTCACCACTGAAAGAAATTCTGACAATTACACACTATCCCAATTCCGGGGACTATGCATGCTACCACCAGTGATGTGACATTTAGCTAACTGCCAGACATTCAGCTCAAAATCCATTTCAGAGTCTGTTTTTTCAGACTCTACCAACTATTACATATCCAGTTTCCTGAGAACAGATGCTGAGACAAAATTTGTGTAAAAGAACTTTAATGAAAAAGGCTCTCTGAAACAGCACTTGTGAGAGATATGGGCTACCCCAAGAAAGTGGTGTGACCTTGAGTAAGCCCCAGAGATGGATTCAGCTGAGGTCTGTCAGATGACAGTGTTCCCAGAAGGTAAGGAATGAGTGTTTTTGTCCCGGGCAGCACTCCTCTACCAGTTTTCTGCCTCTCTAAAACTATGTCCACCATATCCTTGTCTCCAGATCTTCTTCTGAGGGAGCTCTAAGATGGTTCTATTGTAAAACAGGAAGAACTCTCAAAATGTCTACCATTAATCTAACAAGCATTACAAGAACGTAGAAGAATGTAGTGAAAAGTGCAGGTGCCTGGAGTCAAAAGAGCTGGGTTAAAGTTGTCTCCATAACTTAATAAACTTGTCTGCACAGCAAAATAAAGTTGTCTCTGTAACTTAAAAAATGAACTTGAGTAAAGCTCCTAATCTTTCTGAGTATCAATTTTCTTACCTATCAAACTAAGAAGAAGAATAATTCATTTCAGTGTATCTCATGGGGTACTAAGCTATTAAATGAGATAAAATTTTGCAGAACTTCTTACATTTCAGGGCTTACACATATTATCTAAACATAAAGTCATTATAGAAAATTCCATTAAACAAACTAAGTAGTTTTAAAAATAGTTTTGTTAGATTAGTACCTGCTAGACTTTTTATTGCCAGCCTGCAAACTATGAACATGTACAGAGAGGCCTGAAATCTTTGCAAAAATTTAGAAATAGGGGCTCCTGGGTGGCTCAGTTGTTAAGCATCTGCCTTTAGCTCAGGTCATGGTCCCAGGGTCCAGGGACCGAGTCCTACATCAGGCTCCTTGATCAGCAGGGAGTCTGCTTCCCCTTCTCCCTCTGACCCTCCCGCTGCCCATGTTCACTCTTTCTCGCTCCCTATCAAATAAATAAATAAAATCTTAAAAAAAAGAGAGAATAGAGCATGGCCCCAAATCAGCACTCACCAAATGTTTTCTGTTCTTACAAAGTACTAGAATGTAACAGAAGATGGTCTCTATGACACACCTACATGAATACTCTTATTTCAAGATTTTTCAGTGGGCAGTATTTCATTGGAGTTCCACAAAGATTACCATGATTCACAGGTATTCCATCATGTTTTTTTTTAGTTATCAATTAGATGAGAGTTCAGACTTCCTTTCTTCACTAGCAATGCCAACAACAATTATGTGTCTTCACCTCTTAGAGACTGAAGGCTACATGGACAATAACCAGTAAAAACATTTATCCATTATTCTTCATTCTCCTTTTAATCAGAACAATATCTCTATAAGAAACAGACTGAAAAAGGACATAATTTTGGTTGTAGAGCTCTTTCCAGAGAGACGTTTGCTGTAATGACAGTAAAGGTATAAAAAGAGAAACTGAAAACCATCTGATAAAACATCCCAGTTGAACATTATACATAGTTCAATAATATTAGATGTCACTATCTTTCAGTCTTTTTAAACCTTTTCCTTGCTAACACTATTTCTACATTAATAGGTTAATAAATTATTTTTATACTTGGTTATGTGTTCTATTCCTTTATCTTCACTTCACTTCATTCTGCATATGCTTTTATTGGCCTCAGAACTAATTACCACTATGCTCTTCTCAATATAAACTACTGCAGTCAGTGTTGAAAGCTACAATTAATACAGTGTCTCAATCTCTTTTTTATTATTATTTGCATACTTCCTTAGTCTCATTACATCAATCAGTTGTTAAAGGTAATGATCACTAAATTTTTTTTAAGTATGTATTTTTTAAGATTTTATTTCTTTATTTGACAGAGCATGAGACAGTGAGAGAGGGAACACAAGTAGGGGGATTGGAGAGGGAGAAGCAGACTTGCTGCTGGGCAGGGAGCCCAACGTGAGGCTCGATCCCAGGACCCTGAAATCGTGACCTGAGCCACAGGCAGACACTTAACAACTGAGCCACCCAGACGCCCCTGATAGCTAACTTTTGTTAAATTCATAATATGTGCTGAGCATTGTACAATGCACCTTACATGTTATTTATTATTCGCAAAATCCTTTGAGGTCAATACTACATCTCTCATCTGCAGTTAATGAAACTGATGCTCAGAGAATTTAAATAACTTCCCTCATGCTCATATAGCTGATAAGTATCAATAGTAGTATTCAAATCAAATTATGTTTTTCACCACAGCTGAGCACTGTGTGGTCCTCTTTTGAGAATTCAGTATTTTATGGAAAAAAAATTACCCGTCAGATTAAATCATCTCCTCTTGCTATATTCTCTTTTAGTATTTCCCTGTAACAGTAAAAACACATTGGGTAAGGGGCACCTATGTGGCTCAGTTGGGTAAGTATCTGCCTCTGGCTCAGGTCATGATTCCAGAGTCCTGAGATCAACTTCCAGGCTGGTTCCTCGCTCAGCAGGGAGCCTGCTGCTCCCTCGCCCTCTGCCTGCCTCTCCCCCTGCTTGTGCTCTCTGACTGTCGAAAGAAAGAAAGAAAGAAAGAAAGAAAGAAAGAAAGAAAGAAAGAAAGAAAGAAAGAAGGAAGAAAGAAAGAAGAAAGAAAGAAAGAAAGAAAGAAAGAAAGAAAGAAAGAAAGAAAGAAAAAGAAAGAAAGGAAGTTAAAAAAAAAGAACACATCGGGTGAAAGGATTCAGTCTGTTTTACTCATCCTTGCTTTTCTAGCACATAGCACACTGTCTGGCACATAGCAGACACTCAATAAATACTTACTGAATGAATAAATGGATACTGATAAATTTTTGAAAGATTCCTTTTAGCCTGATAATTGAGATATGAAAAGGAATAAATGCTTTACTTCTGCCATGTGTCTAAAGGAATGGTCAGAACTTCTACTGTAATAACACAGAGGGAATCAATCATAGCTGAGAATAAGTATAAAGTAAATGAGCATAACATTTACTTTTAAATAAGAAAAAAATTTCTTTTCTGAAATAATTATAGATTCCCAGGAAATTGAAAAAACAGTACATCAAGTCCAATGAATTTTTTTTTTAAGATTTATTTATTTGTCTGAGATACTTGAGCAAGTGACCACAAGCGGGGGGGTGTCAGGCAAAGAGAGAACCAGACCCTCTGCCTATCAAGGAGCCTGATATGGGACTCGATCCTAGGACTCTGGGATCATTACCTGAGCCAACGGCAGATGCTTAACCGACTGAGCCACCCAGGTGTCCCATATTTTTTTATTATTTTATTTTATTTTCTCTTATTTTATTTTATTTTGTACATATATAGAGGACTTTATTTTTTCTATTTTTATTATGTTCAATTAGCTAACATATTGTACATCATTTTAATAACATATAATATATGGTCATTATAGAGGATTTAAGGAAAAATAAAGGTATAAGACCAAAATAATGATTTTTCTCCATAATGACAGCAAACAGGAACTATTGCTGATATTTTAGTGCACTGCTTTCCACAGTATCTATGTGACTATATGTAAGCATTTCTACAAAATTGGAATCAAATTGCATGTAATTAGTATCCTGATATTTTCACTCTATATTATGACATCAGCTTTTTCTTATTACATAAATATGCTACATTACATCCTAATCAGGATTATTTCACATTAATTTATCACAAATAATTGAATCATTTTATTTTGAATCATTTTATTTAATTTATTCTTAATTTTATTATTATAAATAATGCTACATAAGCAGTTTGGAAAATCATCTATGACAGAGTTTGTTTCTCTAGGATAGATTCCTTGAAAGTGAAATATTTGATAAATAATATTATTATCTTAAATATTCTTGATTCACACTGACAAATTTATTTCCATAAACTTTAGCCAGTTTATTTTTATGTAAGATATTTATGAGGATGATTATGTCAAATGATTCTTATAAAAAGTAGCTATTATATATTTTTAAAAGGGTTTGTTAATTGATAAACAAAAAGTCATATTTTAATCATTGTTAACTGAAAAATCACAGTATCCATGATGGGGCTTGCCTTGGAGACAGCAAAATAGTGTATCCGGGGTCAGAAAGCAAAGCTGAACCTGAAACTACAATGTGGGGTGAGCAGACACTCAGGATTCCCTTCAGGGACTACTTTATCATATTCCTCTACACACTCAGATCTTTGAAGGACAGTACTAAAGGACATCCCAGAAAAATCAGACACCAGAGAGTCATCTTATGGTATCGGATAGGGTCAGGCCTCTGAGAAGAACAAAGATAGAAACCCAATCTTTAATAGTTTGTGAAGATAAGCTCTTAGCAATAATGGGCACAGTTGCAACCTAGGAACAAACACTCCAGAAAAAGGTGCCCAAGTCAACCAGCTCTCCAAGGAATCCATATACCTCTAGCTGCTCTAGGCTCTTGAGTTGGGGATCTTCCTTTGCATGGGGAACCAAGCTATAATCAACTCAGCCTGCTGACCTACTGCGGGCACTACCTGTCATCCACCCAGATAGCATTCATAACTCAAGCCAGCCCAGCTCCTTAGGCTTTCATGTGGGGCTATGTGAGGGGTTATCTCTAGATGGGAGCTCCACTGCAGCTCCCTTTAATCTCCCTTTAATCTCATGTAGAGACACCTTCCATCATCGGGCTAGGACAAGATACCAATATCGTGCAACATGAACCTCTGGGGCTTCAATTAGGAATTACCTCAGAGTAGACTTTCACATAGGAGGAACAATGTTTCTCTATCAAAATTGGCCTCCAGTTCAATATGTGCATACCCAAACTTTCCTCCATGACAAAACTGTGTCCATCACCAAAACAAAAACCAAAAGCCACCTACCTTTATCCCATCACCAATTCCCCAGTTACCCACCAGCAGCAGTGACATCTGCTGCCACAGTTTTGGGAGCTGATTAGTACCCCCCCCTCCCTTGGAAACCACTCCATACAGTCCAGCCAGAGTTTTCTGTGAGTTCTGCTTGGCTACATCTATGTTTTAAATTCATCTCTGTTTATATAACTCAGATACACTTATCAACTTCAGTAATACATACTCCTCAGTTCATGCATGCTTATGATTAATTCAGGAAAGGCCTCTAATTTACTTTTTAACTCATTAACCCCCAAAACAATGCTACCAGTCAGCTACCAATTACATTTTATAAAAATCCATAACAATGTACATATATAGGAGAACTTCTAGTTCTGCTGTGAGAAATTACTGCCTTGAACTTGATACCATAAACAACTATAAAAAGACATAAATGCATACTAAATAGCTCCCCTTAGACAGCTGACTAATACAGAGTTGGGACTACTGAGAAAAAGAAAACAAAGTAAGCTCTAAAATCATCCTTATTTTCTACACCATTCCAGTCTGTAAAAAAAAAACATAGGGTACACAAGCAGAAGACAGAGATCAGAGGCATGAAGAAAAATTAAGGTAGTTGGAATTTATAGGGAAAGTGTCAGAGAGACAGGAGATCAGCAGAGATAGTTCCAGAAATTGGTAAAATTATCACCTTCAGCCTGTCCAGATGGTAAAGTACAATGTATACGGTGAAACTCCAAGCAGCTAGGCAGAGACAAGGAATTATAAACTGAACCAATTCCTAGAGTTCACACTACACAAAGACATAGGCAAACTCTGAAAAATGAGAGTGAAAAGACCTTATGGAATACACAGGAAATTCACTACAGACACCCACAAGAGTCATGCCTTAAAAGGAAGGCTAAATTAAATTAGTCTTGGAATAAAGGCTAATCTAGACTCGTGATAATGTTCTTAAAATCAGGGCACCTGGGTGGTTCAGTCAGTGAAGCCATCTCCATCTGCCTTTGGCTCAGGTCATAATCCCAGGGTCCTGGAATCAGATCCTGGGATCAAGCCCTGCATCTTTCTCCCTGCTCCACGAGGAGGCTGCTTCTTCCTTTCCTTCTGCTGCTTTCCTGGCCTGTGCTCTCCAGCACTCTCTGACAAATAAATAAATAAAATCTTTATTTAAAAAATAGTTCTTAAAATCAAACTTTAAGACAATTGACTAATTCACAATTTATATACTTGCAAACTGCAACAAAACTCAATTCTCCTTAAAATAGACAACAAAATAGAGATGCTAAAAAATGTAATATTTACAAAAGTAAGGATCCAGTAAAATATTATTAGGCATGTGAAAAAGCAGCAGGAAAATCCATAACACGGAGAAAAATTAGCCCATAGACACAGATTCAAAAATGACAGAATGATTGGATTAGGTAAGAAGAAATTCTAAATAGTTACTATAAATATGTTCCAGAACTTATGAACATAATGAGTGAAGAAACAAAAGATATCATATAGAACGAAATGAAATTTTTGGAGTAAAAAAATTAACATACTTGAAAAACTCACTGAAAACATTGGCTGGGCTAAATAGAAGATAGGACAGTACAAAGGAAAATATCACAAAACCTAAAAACAAAAGTAAAAGCTGTTCATAGTGAACCGCAAAAATAAGAGACTAAAAAAGTGAACAGATCTTCACTGACTTGGGTGATAATATCAAGAATTTTAACATACGTGTAATGGGAATGACAGAGGAGAAAGAGGGGAGAAAAATATGAAAAAATACCCAAAATGTTTAAAAATTTCATGAAAACCGTAACTCCAACAGATCAAAGAAAGTAAATGAAATCAAAACATGATAATCATAAAGAAAAACACACTAAGGCACATCATGATCACAAATAGTACAGTCTAGAAGACAAAGCAATGAGATCACTTAAATGTTGAAAGGAGAAAAAAAAAACCCGTCAACCTAGAATTCACTATATAGTAAAAATATATTTCAAATACAAGTTGCAGAAAAATAAACACTAAGAGAATTTGGTACCTGTAGGCACACCTGTACTATTAAAAGATTTAAAGAAACGTCCTCAGAATAAAGGAAAATGATATCAAATGAAAACATGCAAAGGAATGTAGATTACTAGAAATGATAATTATCTGGATAATTTAAAAGGACTTTACTTTTATATTTCTTTAAAAGGAAATTGATTAAAATCAAAATGATAAAATACACACAAAAATAAGTAAAGTATATATGATAATATGTTGTAGGTTTGGGTTTCAAAATATTTAGATAAACAATGCATACTACAATAAATGGAAATACATTATTGCAAGGATACTGAATTGTATGAGAATTATATTATTACAAAAATAGATTGTGATAAATGAAATATGTATGTTATATACTCTAAATTAACCACTAAAAACAACAACAACAAACAAACCAAGTAGGTTATACCTAAAAAACTGTAGCAGCTGGATTAATCTTATAAAGTCATTGCCTCATCTTGTTCTTTTATTAGGTCTGTCTTTGTTGAGTTCTTGATCTAAGGAATTTATTTTCTCTGTATTATGTAAGCCGATGTTCTTCAACTTGCCATAACCTTACTCTTGTCTTTCCATTTCTGATACCTGTTCTTGTTTAACAATGACTTGATTGTTTCAATACTAGTTTTGGAAAGATAGATTAAGCATTTTGTTTGTTTTTTTTAATTTAAAATTTAAGTAGTCAACCTACAGTGCAATATTGGTTTCTGGAGAAGAATTCAGTGATTCATCACTTACATACAACACCCAGTGCTCATCATAACAGGTGCCCTCTCTAATGCCCATTACCCATCTAGCCAATCACCAACCCACTTTCCTCCCTCAACTCTATTCTCTATCATTAAGAGTCTCTTATTTCTTGTTTCCCTCTCTGCTTTTTTTCTTTTCACCCTTCCCATATATTCATTTGTTTTCTTTCTTAAATTTCACATATCAGTGATTGACTTGTTATTTCTGACTAGCTTATTTCACTTAGCATAATACACTTTTAGCTCCATCCGTGCCATTGCAAATGGCAAGATTTCATTCTTTTTGTTGGCTGAGTAATATTCCAGTGTGAGTGTGTGTGTGTGTGTGTGTGTGTGTGTGTGTGTGTTACACACATGGACACACCCCAAATCTTCCTTATCCATTCATCAGTTGATGGACATTTGGGATCTCTCCATAATTTGACTATTGTAAATGCTGCTATAAACATCAGGGTGCATGTATCCCTTCATATCTGTATTTTTGCATCCTCTGGGTAAATACCTAGTAGTGCAATTGCTGGATGATAGAGTAGTTCTACTTATAACATTTTGAGGAACCTCCAACTGTTCTCCAGAATGGCTGAACCAGTTCACATTCCCACCAACAGTGCAAGACGGTTTCACTTTCTCGGGATCCTCACCAACACCTGTTGTTTCTTGTGTCATTTTAGCCATTCTGACAAGTGTGAGATGGTATCTCATTATGATTTTGATTTGTATTTCCCTGATGATGAGTGATGTTGAGCATCTTTTCATGTGTTTGTTAGCCAACTGGATGCCTTTTTTGGAAAAGTCTCTATTCATATCTTTTGCCCATTTCTTAACTGGCTTGTTTTATGGGTGTTGAGTTTGATAAGTTTTTTTAAAATAGATTTTCCATACTAAACCTTTATCAGATATGTTGTTTGCAAATATTTTCTCCCATTCCATATAGGTTGCCTTTTAGTTTTGTTGATTATATCCTACGCAGAAATTTTTACCTTGATAAAGTCCTAATAATTGATTTTTCATTTTGTTTCCCTTGCCAGTGGTGATGTGTCTAGCAAGAAGCATCAACAGCTGAGGTCAGAGTTTATGCCTGTGTTCTCTGAGAATTTGATAGTTTCCTGTCTCACATTTAGGTCTTTCATCCATTTTGAATTTATTTTTGTGTATGGTGCCAGAAAATGGTCCAGTTTCATTCTTCGGCATGTTGCTGTCCAGTTTTCCCCACACCATTTGTAGAAGAAACTGTCTATTTTCCATTAGATATTCTTTCCTGCTTTGTAGATGATTAGTTGACCATATAGTTGTGGGTCCATTTCTGGGTTCTCTATTCTGTTCCATTGATCTATGTGTCTATTTTTCTGCCAGTACCATACTGTCTTGATCACTATAGCTTTGTAATATAGATTGAAATCTGGAATCTTGATGCCTCCACATTTTTCTTTTTCAGAATTGCTTTGGCTATTTGCGGTTTTTTTCTGGTTCTATACAAATTTTAGGATTGTTTGTTCTAGCTCTGTATTTTGATGGGGATCCCATTAAATGTGCAGATTGCTTTGGATAGTATAGACCTTTTAACAATGTTTGTTCTTCCAAACCATTAGCATGGAATGCTTTTCCATTTCTTTGTGTCCTCTTCAATTTCTTTCCTAAGTGTTCTATAGTTTTAAGACTATAAAGCTTTTACCTCTTTAGTCACATTTATTTCTAGATATCTTATTGGTTTTGTTGCAATTGCAAATAGGACTGAATCTCTGATTTCTTTTTCTGCTGCTTTGTTATGGGTGGATAGAAATGTGACAGATTTCTGCACATTGATTTTATACACTGTGATTTTGCTGAATTTGTGTATGAGTTCTACCAATTTGGGGTCAGAGTCTTTCGGGTTTTCCACAAAGAGTATCATGTTGTCTGCAAATAGTGAAAGTTTGACTTCTTCCTTGTCTATTTGGATGCTTTTTATTTATTTTCTTTTTTGTCTGCTGAGGCTAAGTCTTTCACATCCTCACTACTATTCAGTATTCTTTCTTTTCTTTGTCTTAAAATTTTTTACTAAAAAACAGACATTTCATATTTATCTAAAAATATAAATATAGCCATTTGTTTATAGTAATTATAAAACACATAGCATAATATGATGTTATATTACAACATATACTAAAATTATAAATATTTTAAAACATGCTACAAAACTTTATTAGAAAAAAATTTTAAAATAAGGAAAATAGAAAAATACCATCATCAAACCTCATATTCAACAATTGTTAAAATTAGGTCAAAAATCTCACTCTTCTCTTTCTCATTATAATATGTGGATAAATATATAGATATAAATATACATACATATGTTTCTTTTTTTTTTTTTAAAGATTTTATTTATTTTATTTGACACAGAGAGAGATTACAAGTAGGCAGAGAGGCAGGCAGAGAGACAGGGAGAGGAGGAAGCAGGCTCCCCGCTGAGCAGAGAGCCCGATGCGGGCCTCGATCCCAGGACGCTGAGATCATGACCTGAGCCGAAAGCAGAGGCTTTAACCCACTGAGCCACCCAGGCGCCCCATACATATGTTTCTTAAGACATTTTTCTCTATGAAATTTAATAACAGACTTGACACTTCAATATGCACCTATACACTCCTGCATTGTAATATATCCATATCCTACATTTAAAAAGTATGTTATCCTAAAAGAATCTAATATTCAATCTATACTCAAACTTTCACAATATACTCCCACATTTTAAATAAAGTCTAAACAAGGATGAGCCTTACAGTCGGATGTTACATCTTTTTACTCTCAGTTTCTTTGTACATTTTTATTGATGCATCCATGCTACATTCACACATACATCTTGAGGTTCTTAAACACAACCCTTCTCTTTATTTTTTACATGTTTTATTGCTGTTGAAATAAGACATACATAGAGAAAGGTATATATATGACTATAAATGTTCCTTTAATAACTGATCTAACTGCATCCAACAAATTTTAATACCTACTTTCTCATTATTATTTAATTTGAAATACTTTATATTTTTTACAGTAATGTTTCCCAGTACAGTTTTCATGAGTTATTTAGAAGTGTATTATTTAATTTCATCTGCTTCATTTTTCCTTTTAAACATGGTTATCATAAATGTTTTAATTAAAAATGACATGTAAATTATTGATTCAGATGACATTATGTTTTTTTAAATAGTACTGTTCTATATTCTTAAAAATTTCTAGACTGATTTATCAATTATAAGATTTGTACTTAGCTTATATTGAGTTAAATATTATTACCTATATTATCAGTTGGGTAAATGTTTTTATATCACAAATGTTATTGAAACTTGTCAAATTATTCCCTTTCACCTATTAACATAATCATATTTTTCTGCAGTAGTCTAAAAGAGTGGTAAATTATATAGAAATTATATAGAAAAAAGTAATATCTCATTATTGATTTGTATTAGATTTTTAGTCAACAGTGAAACTTAAAATTAAAGACAGAGAAAAACCTGAATATAGTATGGAGTCAATAAAACCAAAGTTAGAGTTATTTCATTGCAAAAGGATGAACAGTAAAGAGTATTAAAAATTATGCAACCCAGAAGGCAAATCTAGAAATATTAATTTTGCTGTGATTTTGTGGGCTAATCTAAAATAAAGTGGTTTGAAGATATAGTAGGAGGTGTAAAAACAAGAGCTAAGCTTCATAATCCTCACTTACATACCTCTAATTCAGATGATTTTTCATAAGAGAGAAGAAAATCTACACCATGACAGTTTTACCTTCCTCATCTAAGTACCACCACCCATTTTCTCATACACTCAAAAAAGTTTCTGTCCCTTCATGAAATCTCAGAAAAATAATATGTACTAAAGAATTAACTGTTACAAATAAAATTGAGTATCATCCTAACATGGAATCTTACTTATCAGATATTGCCTTTGATTTCAAAAAGGCATTACCATAAATACTAAGCAGAAAATTCTGAAGAAAAAATAGTTTGTTGTTTTTACATCTTATTATTATTTTATAAAGTAAAGCCTTATGTGACCTGGCAAAGAAAAAAAATTGCATCTGGTAATTGAAGCCATTTCTCCATTTTTCATAAATAGTCTGCTATTATAATACTTCCCTGTAACAACCTAATTCTCATTGATATTTTGTTAAGCTTTCTCCAAAACTGAGATGTTAATCAAGATATGGATGGGGAAGTGATGTAAATCCTTATGTTCAGCATCATGAATATCTGGTTTATTCCTGTATAATGACTTAAAAGATCTTACCCACAGGTTTTAGACCAGAATTAGAGTAATCACGCATTTTCAGGTCTAATGGACAGCAACCCCACCTTTATTCAGCATTAAAGTTAGTGGTATAAAACACAACATTTAAAAGCATTATTTGGATTTATAACTTAATGAACAAATTCTCTATTCAGCTGCACTACCACAGTTATGGAGTTCTTGCTTTTCCATTTATTTTCCCAAACCTAATGATTAATTTAAATTTTAAAATATTAGATGGTGATTCACAAGAAGTTTCCCAATGTATTATATTCTGTCTTTTCAAATTCTTGACTGACTTTCCTGTTTAACTTTTTCTAAGACTGATGCTTTCATGTGTTTAAAACTACATAATCAAACAAGTAGGAAAAAACAAGAACACAATGCTATACATAAAATACATCTATCAGTTTCGTGGGAGACCTAAATGATTATTCTTACATCAAAAAAAATCAAATCATCATAGCATTCCTTCTTTTTTAAATCTTTAAAAAATATATTTATGGAGGAGCGGCAAGATGGCGGAGGAGTAGGAGACCGATTATCATCAGGTCCCAGGAATTCACCCAGAGAGCTATCAAACTATTCTGAACACCTACAAATTCTACCTGAGATCAAAGAGAAGAAGAGCAGCAATTCTAGGAACAGAAAATTGACCACTTTCTGGAAGGTAGGACGTGGGGAGAAGTGAATCTGAGGTGACGGGAAGATAGACCCTGGGGGGAGGGTCCAGCTCCCGGCAAGGGAGCGAGCAGCGGAGCACAGACTCGGAACTGTTAGAAGTTGGCTCCACTGAGGGACGTCACCCCAGAGACCAAGAGGGGGATGAAACCCCTGCAGGGACAGTGTGGTCTCAGGACCCATGGAGACACAAAAAGACCAGGGGTCTGAGCGTGACTGAGCTCCCAGGTCTCAGAAGCCGGCGGGAGAGATGGAGTTGAGCTGATGTGTCTCTCAGCTCGGGGTTACCTTGGGCTATGATCTGAAGCACAGCAGGCCACTGATCTGTGAGCAGGGACCCCACGGGCGGCAGACCTGGAGAGACATCCTCCTTCCTCCTCTGCGACGAGGGGCGCGGGAGCAGCTGCAGGAATATGCCAGGTTTGGAGATTCTAAAATATTTTATTTATTTATTTGACACAGAGAGAGAGATTACAAGTAGGCAGAGAGGCAGGCAGAGAGAGAGGAGAGAGAAGGAAGCAGGATCCCTGCCGAGCAGAGAACCCGATGTGGGCCTCGATCCCAGGACCCTGGGATCATGACCTGAGCCGAAGGCAGAGGCTTTAACCACTGAGCCACCCAGGCGCCCAGGTTTGGAGATTCTAAACGGGGCCGCGCCAGAGTTAGAGACACTCGGTCACAGGCTGGGTAAGCTCAGAGAGCGGCCGGAGACCAGGAGATGGGAGGGACTGCTTTTCTCTGAGGCACACTGAGGACTGAGGCCCCAGGCTCTCGGCTCCCCGGGGCTGGAGACTGGGAGCCGCCATTTTCAGTGCAGTCCTCCAACGAGGTACGGAAAGCATTCAGGGAACAAAAGATCCCGAGAGCGAACCCGAGCTGATTACTTAGCCTGGCCCCTGGCGAGGGTGGTGGGAATCCGCCTTGGGCAGAGACACTTGAGAATCACAGCAACAGGCCCCTCCCCCAGAAGACCAAGGGGGAAAAAAAAAACAAACCATCCAGTCAAAGTCAAGTTCAAGATTGCTGAGCATTGTGGAACTCCAGAACTACGGAAAAGCAACAGAGACAATTCATGGCTTTTACCCCATGATTCTTCAGTTGTTCAAGGTTAAATTCATTGAATTTTTTTTCTTTGAATTTTTTTCTTACTTTTTTCTTTTAAAAATTTTCCCTTTTCCTATTTTAACGTTCTTACCTCTTTTATCATATCAACACTTTTTATTCTTTTTAAAATTTCCATTGTTATAATCATATTTTATCCCTTCATTGTTTTTAAACTTATTTTTTGGATACTTATAGGGTCTGTTCAATTCACCAATCTAATAGATATAGATAGATAGAGATAGAGATAGAGAGAGAGATAGAGATAGAGCCATAGACAGACATAGATATAGAAACAGAAATAGATAATATAGATATAGGATTTTGTTTTATTCATTTTTGTTTGTTTTGTTTCTGTACAATTTTGTGTTTTTGGTTTTCTTTGTTTGTTTGTTTTTGGTTTTGTTTTTTTTTTCCTCTTACTTTTCTCCCCAGTTCTAGGTCTCTTCTGAGTAGGTTAGTGTATATTTCTCTGGGGTCATTGCTACCCTTTAGTATNTCATCTATTCGTATCTGCATAAAATGACAAGGCGGAAAAAATCAACACACAAAAAAGAACAAGAGCCTGTAATGATGGCTAGGGAACTAATCAATGAGGACATTAGTAATATGACAGAACTGGAGTTCAGAATGACGATTCTTAAGGTGCTGGCTGGGCTCGAAAAAACCTTGGAAGAAAATAGAGAAGCTGTATCTAAAGAAATAAAAAACCTTTCTGGAGAAATAAAAGAACTAAAATCTAACCAAGCTGAAATCAAAAAAGTTATTAATGAGGTGCAATTGAAAATGGAGGCCCTTACTGCTAGGATAAATGAAGCAGAAGACAGAATTA